>JAGSMP010000692.1:0-258401 GCA_029286625.1 Parnassius orleans
GAAAAATAGACGTATCGAGACCGGGTTTTTTATTAGCTTCAGGATTACATCAACTGGTTTCCTATTTCATATCAATAACCTCGTATGCGTAGTTTGTTAATAAAAAGATTTTCAACTTTTATAAGTTTTATTGTTATTAAAAATTTAAAGGCGCTGTCATATATTTTTAGCATAATATGATAGACAAAAGACAAATGTACCATACAGCCAATCAATTTCTATCCATCAATTTTATAAATTGTATAATCGATTTATTTTGGTAAACATTATTATTATTTTTTTGCCTGTAGGTAACACTACCTGTTAAAATAATAGAGCGCTAAATTTAATACACGTAAATAATATATTTTAAAAGTCAGGAATACAATTTATTTTTTCATCAAAACGCTCATGAGGCGTGCACTTTTGGATTTTCCAAACTATATTGTATTTATTTCGAATGCGTTCCCTGAATATTTTAAAACGTAAAGTAATTACAAAGAAGTTCCTGACGTTAAGACTTACTGAGAAAGTACTAGCTAGCATGCATTACTTAGTTTCTTCACCGGTACTCACCATTACAGAACTAATTCCCTTGGCACTGGTATTGCTTTATTCCACGTTGGATTTAGTGTTTCTAGATAAATTTTCATTTTTATAATTTTTACCGTCACCTCTTAGTGATAGAGTTAACGCCATAAATGCCTGCTACTTATTCCAACCACTGGCCTAACAAATTATGTTGAACTAATATTTGTAAGCCACCCGTGATGGTGCGGCCACCAATTCTGGTAAATCAAATTTGCCTTGCGACGGTACCAAGCTATCTTGCCTACGGTATTATTTTACTTACGAGCGGATTAGAGAACCGGAGACCCATTTTACTGGAAAAGAGGCATTCCATCTCAGTCCTCAGGGGTGACAACGCGTCTGCATTTTGATACTTAATCAAGCATAAATATAGATGTCTATGGGCCATAGCATCCACTTTCCATCAGGTGGACTTTGTGCTCATTTGTCACACTTATTCTATAAAAAAAAATTACGAGCCGGTGTAAGTTACTGACGAACGACCGCCTGTAAGTATTAAATGGCAGCCGAAACTGGATTTCATCTAGATCAAAATATTTTGATTAAACTTGATCAGTGTGTTTAACCGACCGATATGACTGCGGGACCGTCAAGAAAAGAGCCCACACCTTCCTCAAAAGCCGGCGACAATGTCTATGGGTTATGGAGATCACTTTTATTAGTAGATCAGTATTTTCGTTTGCTCCATGTTCTATTATTAATAATAATAATATTTCTTTTATTTCGGAGAAAAAAATATCCATAGTTGTTAGTTAATGTTCTCTTATATCTAGTGTTAGTAACATATTGGTTGACGACACAAGTATGAAACTGCACCGATGGTGGCAAGATGCTAGTCTACAAGGCAGCATGTAGCCGTATCCAGCGAGCCAACATCGGCGAGTTTCAGCGGTCAGCCAGCGCACGCAGGATGGTGTTAGGGCTGCCACGCACGCGCCGAAGTAGCGACGCACAGCGCTTGCTCATGATTGCAGCGAATCCGTCCGTGTGAGCTGCCGCGAACATGGCGGAGGCGCTGCAGTAGCGTGGCAGACCCTTCAGCAATTAAATTCTCATTCAAATCAGCCATTAAAATATACACAAATCTCGCCTTTTCCCAACTACAAATTTTCAAACCTAAATGTAATTAGTGACATACTAACAAGTAACTTTTTAGAAATTGTAATTATTACGACAAGTTATAACGGTGTTCTTAATTGCATTCAGAGTAGGCAGTAGCAACAAGGGTTCCTTTTTCCTCTACGGGGTAGTCTAGGTAAGTACCACCAAGTAGCAGTGCCTGTGCTGCTATGTTCCGGTCTGAAAGGTATAGAGAGCCAGTAAAATTACAGGCTGTGAGGCATCCCAACTAATTCCTCAAATGTGCTAACGCATCTGTAGCCTTCTTTATTTGATGCTGGCTGCATGTGTCCTTGCACTGTAGTAGCCACTTGCCATCAAATGGACTGTAAGTCTGTCACTTCAGTTTAGCCTTTAAATTACTTATTTGTTTAGTTTTAACTCAATAACTCAAAATACTCTTTTAAGTGAAGGTGATAATCCATGTTGTACCTGCACTGCACTGCACTGCAATCAAACAGTTCAGTACAGTACTGAACTGTTTGATTTCCTTCTGTACGACTTACCATACGTAGTGGAGCCATGCTGAAGCTTTATTATGCTTGTAGCACGAATGGGTCGTTTCGACTGGGGAAAGACCACGCTCTCACAGCAAGTATACTAGCGTTAAATAGCAGCATAATGCTGCCGTGTTTCGTATGGTGAGTGTAGGGAACCGGAAACTCTTTTTTCTGGAAACGAGGCATTTTATCTTACTACTCAAGGATAACGTCACACATCTGCATTTTGATTATTAATCGATGAAAGATGTAGACTTCTACTTTATTATTACTTACTTTATTATATAAAATGAAACCAGGCAAGTGCGTGTCGGGCCACACACACTAGGGTTCCGTAGTGGCCCGTAACAATAGGTGAACTTAGAAAGGGCCTTCTTAATACTATGAGCATATTGAGTACGCGGTTTGAACGATATAAATTCTTAAAATGGACCCAAGTAGGGCGATGGTAACTGAAGGACTTATAGGGAGAGGTATTCAAAAAAGATTTAAAAAACTTTTCGATTTTGAAAATAATACAATCTACATCATATCATTCACATGCCAAGTCCATCCATCCGTCTATTAGTTCACAGTAGTGCAGCTCTAAGATATGCATGCCCGTAACGAACCTACCCCTAAATCATCACTGCCCTTAACTATCCTGAGGGTCGACCGCGTAAACCAAAAGTACCACGAATGAAACAATAACTACTAACTAAAAATAAACGAAAGTAGTATGTCAGGATGGGTCTCTTGGCGATCGATCCTCTACCTACTCTCTCTCTGCCTACACCACAAAGGTTAACGTAAAGCTATAGTAGTAATGCATAAGTCGTTTTCTTTTTTACAGTTTACAATAACATTACAAAGTTACAATGCAGCTAGTTTTAGGCCATTTTACATGAAATTGTAACAATTTTTTTACTAATTCAAGTGTATTTTATAAGTTGGTCGACTATTACCCATTAACTTGTACTTGTTAAGCCTACTTGACTGTGATAGTTTTCTAGATTATATACTACAATACTAATACTAATAACCCTAAATATTTTTGAAATACCTATCTAACGACACCCTACACGATAAAATAGATGGAAAAAAAAAACACCTGTATCGAAGGTACTCAAATAAAAATGTTTTTCAAGATTTTATTTCACAACTTTGTAGGCGTGATTAATATTCGTAACTATGCCTAACTAAGGAACCCTAAAAACGACACCCACGGGACGATATAGGGTAAGTATATTCTTATACCGCCACTATTCGGTTATTTATTACTTTATTATTAGGTCTTTACCTATGAAATTGCCGTGTTTTATGAAATAAGTAATTGTAATTTTTTTCTATATTTTTTATTTCTATTAACCAAAGTAATAATACAATCGATGCCCTTTGCCAACGCAGTGGCAGTTTATTGATGCCCTTCTTGAAGAAATCTGTTGGACGGGAGGCAACAAATTCTTCAAAGGCATTTTGTACTGCCTCTCGGGTATTGATTTTTTTCCCGCCTAAAAATTTTATCAAAATTCTGGAAAAAGTAGAAGTCTGTAGGCGCAAGGTCTGGTGAGTACGGCGGATGACGGAGAGCTTCCAACCTCAGCTCTTGTAACTTGGAGACCGTCTGTTGTGCAGTATGAGGTCGCGCGTTGTCGTGTAGGAGCAGCGGGGACGAGCGATTGACCAAAGTTGTTTGGAGAAGTGCGAGCTTCTCCAACATTGTGTTCAGTTCTCCATAGTACACATCTGCAGTAATGCTCATCCCGTTTGGTAAGAAGATGTGATGAATCATACCAGCGCTAGACCACCAAACAGTGACTATCACTTTTCTAGGGGTAACTTTTCGTTTGGGGCATTGTTTGGTGCTGAACCAGAATCCAACCAACTTATTGAGCGCTTGCGATTGTCAAACAAAATCCATCTTTCGTCGCAGGTAACAATGCGGTTCAAAATTCCTTCGTTTGTGAGCCTGTTGAGCAGTGCAAGGCATTAGGCACCTCTCGACGCGTACTTCGCGTTTTTATCTTGCAAATTCAAGCTTTTTTACCTTGCCAATTTTACGCAAATGGACCAGTATTGTTTTGATGCTAACGTCGAAAGCTGCAGCTAATTCAGTCGTAGATTGAGTATCATCAGTTTCCACAATCGCCTTTAATTCGTCATTATCGACCAAAATTTCGGACGACCATGGGGTTCATTTTTTAGGCCGAAATTTCCAGAACGGAAGCGGGCAAACCAATATCAGGTGGTGCGTTCGTTTGTAGCATTCGCTCCGTAAACGTCGTTGATGTTGCTTGCCGCTTGTGCTGCGTTGCTACCACGAGGATACTCATATTCAATAATTACTCGAATTTTAACGTATCCATGATGTAGAAAACAGATTCAAATGCGATGAAAACATAATGCTAATCAATAAACAAATGACTTATTTTGAAAAAATTATTCAATGTTTTTAAAGTAAAATTAATTTGAAATTAGAATTTGTAATAAACAAAAAATATTTTGTTTTGAAATGGCCAGTACTGCAGAACGGCAATTGCGTAAATAAACACCTATTATTTCGTTCAACAATACACGGTTGTAATTTCGTATGTCACTCTATACTATATGAAACGTCTGCCATCACTTTTTACCCATGAAATATCTTAAAAATAACTATAAGTTTGTGCTTATTTTGATATCAAATAAGCAATAAGATAGAGAAAAAGAATTCGGTAAAGTAAACTTATATTTGATTAGATTAAACTCGAATGAATCAAAATATCATGTAAAAGTAGCCAAAGGGATGAATGTAAAGAAACCAGGCCACAAATAAGGCAGGCACTTATCCTCATCTATCACTTCGTCAGAGACAACGGACAATGCGCCGCCCGCCTCGAGCCGGACCGAGCGGAATCTCTAATGGTTTATAGTCTTGTTGCGGTTTTCATCTTGAAGCGGTCTGACAGATTTATTGAAGTTAAAGCGATGCTTATTTAACCATTTCACTGTCCCATGAGTCATATATGAACATTTCAATTGTTTAACTATTGCGTCTATTTCTCGGACAGGAAAAGTTAAGCTACATACATCGATTTAATGTAAAGCCCGTCATTAATTTACATAAGAACTGTATGACAAATAATTGAATACACAGTAGTAGTAGTAGTTATACGTGGTGAGCCATGCTGCAGCTATATTAGAGTACAGTTGTAGCACGAATGGGTCGGCTCGACCGGGAAGGACCACGCTCTCACAGAATACCAGCGTAAAATAACAGCTTAATGCTGCTGTGTTTCGTATGGTGAGTGTAGAGAACCGGAGATCCTTTTTACTGGAAACGAGGCATTCTATTTTGGTCCTCAGGGGTGACTACGCATCTGCATTTTGATTCTTCGATTTTCTTTGTTTTTTTTTTATCGCGGATAGATGTAGATGTCTATGGGCCTCAGTATCCACTTACCATCATGTGGACTGTTTGCTCGTTTGTCACCTCTATCGTATAAAAGAAAAACAGAGGTAAACAAACCAGGAGTTGGGCACCAGCGTCTTCCTAATAACTTCAAGAAAATAAAAACTGTGGTTGCCAACCCGCCTGCCAAGATGGCAAAAATCGCAAATATGCCCCCTATGAGGGAATCTATGGGGAGTCCTATGTTCAACAGTGGACTTTTGAAAGGCTATTATGATGATGATGATGATGATGAAACAGCAACAGATTTATGTTGCATCATTTAGGCAACTCACGTAACCACTCACCACCATTAAGTCTAACATTAGTGACCCCAGTGAGTTCGGCATTTGGATAAAGTATAATCGCCCTTCCACCCTAAATGCAATGTAATCTATACATATAAATAAATTTAATGTGTCTGTTTGTAGTATTGAAATAACTAGCTTCTACTAAACTCAGGGGTTACGTGCATGCTAATATGACATAAACAACCATTTTATAATTTTTTTCTGTCTACTTCGGAATGGCTGAACCGATTGTCATGAAACTTTATGAACAGATAAAGAACAATTCCAGCAGGAATTTAGGCTACATTATTTCCCAAAATTTGGAAATTAAAAAGAACTAAAATTATCTCAAACCTAAATAACGCCACATTAATCTATTAAGGCCTATCCAGGCGAAGCCGGGCGTTTTATAGAATTAGTGACACTCAAGTAATGTGCGATGATCACCAGATGGTGAGTACATGTTGTGGCCCATAGACATCGGATAAAATTAAAATTATTCCGGCCGGGTGACCCAAAAATTAGTTAATTAATTAATTATAATTTAGCGGAAAGGCAAGCTATGGTTGTGATCTGGCGAAATCACACCAGCAGCGAAGTTGTAGGTGATGTGTCCTGAAACTGAGGAGATACGACAAAGGGTTCTTTTGGCGGTAAACGCGCAAACTTGTGCCTTAGAAGGATTAAACTGGACTAGATTTGGTCGCCCAATGAGACTGTTCAGCAGACGCGACTTCAGACAAATAAAACAGACCTGGCAAAAATAGCGTGTTGGTTTAAATGACTAACTGCTGGTTTAGAGTTATTTTACGTAAATTAATGGACTGTATGGTGTGAATTTAATATTTCGCGATACTGCAAATGCCCCTAAATTCGGGCTACAGGAAGGATGTGAAGGAATGCATGTTCACTTACCTGGACTTCTGCTAATCTGCCTTGTGTCTCAAGGGCTGCGGCCACGATGGTTGGATGCCGGCTGTCTTCACACATATATACTTCACAGATTATCTCAAAATATAGCATTATAGCAAATGTAATGTATACACTTTACTATATTTTTGTATAGTTTAATATTTAAATTACACAACGGCGGGAGCCATGATATAGGCGATGCGGTTGGTTGGGTGTCTTCTGAGCTTGTGAGAACCCCGTTAACACAAGAGTGCACATGCTAAGTATAAAAGGCGGTAGATAGGAAACCCAGAAATGGGCTTTGCAGTACTGTTATTCGATAGTAATCAACGAATCTCATAAGCATTAGGTTGCAAAGTGGCGCGAACAGACATCTACATCTATCCTCGATTAAGAATCGAAATGCAGATGCGTTGTCACCCCTGAGGACTGAGATAGAATGCCTCATTTCCAGTAAAGAGGGTTTCTGGTTCTCTACAATCACCATATGAAACACAACAGCATTGAGCTACTATTTTACGCTGGTATTTTGTGAGAGCGTGGACCTTCCCCAATTTTGCCGACCTATTCGTGCTACTGCCATAATTATATAGCTGTAGAAATACGTCGATTAAGTGGTTAAAATGAACGACACATTAATTTGCGATCCCTAAGGGCGGTTTCATCGACCGCTCGACAGGAAATTAACTGAAACCCGCCGACGTCAATATCCTGCCTTTGCTGCGAGGAGCGCTTTCACCAAACTGGAGATTCAATTAAAAACTTAAAGCAATTACATTTGATTTATTGATGACTAGCGATCCACCACAGCTTCGCCTGGATAGGTTTATTAATGTCAATGTTTTCGGATAAGATGTAGTCTAGTTTCCTCCTGGTGTTGTTCTATTCGTAAAGTTTTATCACAATCAGTTCAGTCATTCCAAAGATTAGCCCAAATAGACAGAAAAAAAATTAAAAAATTGTTATTTATGTCTTAATAAGTAGCATGCAAATAACCCCTTGCGCTTAATAGGAGCCAGTTATTTCAATATTACAGACAGACACTTCAATTTTTATTTATATGTATAGATTTAAGAATCCGAATCGGATAGATGTAGATGTCTATGGGCCACAGCATCCACTTACCATCAGATGGACTGTGTGCTCGTTTGTCACCCTTATACTATAAAAATATATAAAAAACACAGAATTAAAACGGCGAAATTAAAAATAATTAAAAAGTTCGATGTCTCGCACCTTGTTGTTGTTCCCCATTCCCGGTTTGGGTTCTAAGATGTACGAGTAGCTATTGTGGCTGCTTACAACTAGGACAAATACGAGATTATGTCGGCGGTTACAAGACCTTCCGGACATAGCCTTTAAGTTAGTTGCCTTTAATGACACGGATATTCTTATGGTGGCACATAGTTATATACATATTACATCCGCAAATAGTTACATACACACGGCAACATAGTTTCGTATATTACTATTTAATGTATATTATTTTAAATAAACTTCCACCGGTTATATCTTGCTTCCCGAAAGTTTTCTCAAAGCAAAACATGCCTTTGTTCCTTCTGTTGTTATAATAAAACGAGGCCGCACAGTAAGAAGTCATAACGAAATTGAATAAGTTCTCCATTTTAATTAAAAAGGAGCAAGCCATCATTGTTCTAAATAAAATACAACGGATCAAAGATGTGAACGACGAAAGTTAATTTTGTTTACCATTATTTTGTTCCTGTGATAACTTTTCCGCCTCGTGGGTTTTATGAAATGCTTATATTTTTACGGTAACTTATAGACTTTAGAAAAGCCTTTTCAAGATTTTCATCAGCCCGTCTTCTGAGACGCCTCAGCTAGTTTTTCCCATAACCGGCTCTTACAAGTCGAAATAGAACGATATTTGTTTTACTAACACTGTAACGGCAGACAATAAAATAAGCATATATATAGTATACATTAGATTGGCGATGGAGTGATTAGGTGAGACCAAAATCAAAATTCACTATGTGCGTGAAATATGCATGTAGACAAATAGTGCTGCACTGTGGATTTTCTACCTCAATTTAAATTATCGATTTTTATATTTTATATCGATTATTATCGATTTGCAGTATATTCGTGTCTTCTGATTTGTCGCAGATGATGTAAGTGAATATTTATCTCGCTCTAACATACGCACTATGCTTTTCTCTTTCCATTGCCAATCTATTCTAACGTCAGTCTATACTAAATCTATGAAAATAAGATATACAAAGGTTTTTAGAAAATTAATAGAATCTGGCGTTACTTTGCGAAAGTAAGTTACAGGTTATTTTTCAAAGTAGCCAAATTTTAAACTTAAGTTTAAATATATAAATAATGATTATACCGGTATTGTAGTTTTGAAAATACGAGTAAATAAGGCTTCTATGGGTGATTGTGATGTGTGATGTGATTTGTGGGCAACAACTACGCGTACGCGCGCTCCTCTGTGTGCGATTCAATTCACAACGTTTTTGCCGACCGATCGACTCTTATGAATGTGTGGGTGCGTAGTAAAATAGTAGGCGTTAGATATTTATGAATGACAATCAGTAATAATGCATTACCACGCATTTTGAATTTAAAAGATAAAACGGACAGAATATTTGAGATTTTTTTTATTAATTTTTCTTCCCCATTTGCTTATATTACTTATTCTGAACCTTCTCAGCAAATTTGGCCGGTTATTGGAAAATAACCCTGTATTACTGATTGTAACTCGTTTGCCACTCTTATATAAAAAATAATTTAAACACTCTCAAGTAACGTAAAAAGTAAGCTTACGAATTATATGTTATGTCATGCGGGTGGTATATATGCTGAGCAGAGAGCAGAGAGATTGCGATAATTTTCCTTTGATCTATTCTTTTTTAGCTTAATGGAGCTCGTTCAGATCTCAACTCTTTTATCGGTGGAGCCGACAGCCTCGAAAGTCGTTTGTACTGAATTTGGACTCCTTTTCACATTTATGTTTTCATTGGGATAAATCAAACACAAAGTGATGAATACTAGTACTATATTTTGCTCTTTTTACTCATCAAAACTAATCCCTTATGTTAAAATTTCAACTTGTCCTTATATGGGTAATCGCAATTTGTTACTATGTTAAGACTGACATCGGTATGATTCCATTACTGTTCCGTCCGAATACTTTCTTTTCTTACGTTCTTAAAACTAAAAAAAAACATACCTCCTCAATAGGATTTTCTCATATAACGTTTAACATACATAAATTGCATAGGGTCGTCCTTTAATCAAGGAGTTCGAACAGGGGAGAGGTCAGTAGAAAAGTTCTATTAATTAAAATGGTAGGAGAGATAGGATAATGTGACAATCGGGTATATTTTTTGTGCGACTAAAATTTAATTTAATGTGTATGTACAAACGATTCTAAAAGTGAGAGTGAGGAATAAAAGTGTTCTAAAAAATCTCACGTTATTAAACACACAGCAGCCATATTCTGGACGTCTTAATAATCTGAAACTTAGCAGACGTATTAACAATTGATGACAATCCAATAAATTTATGACTACGACCGAGTATTCTATATAGGATCATAACAGCTCATGATCAATGCGCGTTATTTAAGTTTTATTTTGAAACTCAAACATTATGAATACCGAACTAACAAAGTCACAAGGCCGCGTAATGAGAAATTTCACGGTTTCTTGCATTCAAAATACAACTGTAATCTGCGGCAACAGAGTTCGCTGAGTTAATCTGGAACGTAAATACATTAAATCCAGGTATAATCATTTCGAAAATATATTTACTTGCTCTAAAGTCGTGGTAGCTAAGAAAATACGTGCTCGCCGTAAACTTCACAGTACCTACGCGAGCAAACTAAAAAGAGAGAGTAAAAATGAATATCCACTACTTACGTAAACTATTTAGTAATCTGTACCACTACCCCTTATCGTCCTGTGGGTGTCGTAAGAGACGACGGTTAAAACAAACCAGGAGATGAACAGCGTCTTCATAATGACAACTGGAAAAAAACCTCTTCTTGCCAACTTGCCTTCTAAACGTGGCAACTATTGCAAATATCCCCTTATGAAGTAATATATAGGAGACGTTTGTTCAGCAGTGGACTTTGATAGGCTGTTATGAATAAATTAATATTGAAAGAGAAACCCGGTTTCGGGGTTCGGCGGTGATGGAAAATATCGTGAGGACACCTGCATCTGTACAGTCTGAGATATGATATTGTATTTTGAGATCATGTAAAGTAAGCCAACAGGCTCTGGTGCATCGCGATAGACTAATTGCTCCAAGAACCTTCTCAGCATTTCTAAAAGGTAGCTCGTGTCATGTGTGAGCGTAAAATAGTTAGTAGGCCTTCTATTCTCTCTGTATTCCGGTTTGACGGAAAAGGAAGTCAGTATCGTTCAGTACAGGCTGTGAGGTATTTCACCTTAGTTCTAACAATCATCATCACAACATTATGTGATCAATCCATTCATGCTGCATCTATTATGCAGCTTTGCTGTTACTATGTCTATCGTTTAACTAAGTCAGTTCCTAAGATTGCTGCGCGGTGCAGGAAGAGTGTGAAGACGCTTCACAATGAGTAATTAGGGTGTGTGTAACTTTTTTTTTCAAAACTATACGGGTCATACTACACATAATCAGGTTTACTGTATAAGCAAGAAAATATATAAGGTCTCTCTATTACCAAGTTTAAATATTTTAATAAGCAAAAACTTTATAAGAAGAGCTATTATAAAATAAATTAATACATGGTTGATATAACCAATCAGAATGAGGTCGTCGCTTCTAAACTGTTTCTTAAATAAGTTTTGTAGGTACTTTGTACAGCCTGTGTTTATTGTATAATCCATCACTCTGTACAATCATTCACTTGGAAAAAAGTCCCGCTGGGATTTTTGCTGGTTCTTCTCAAGACATGCGTTTTTTCCGAACCAGTGATAAAAGTAAAAAAATGAATTTCATAAAGAATAACTTGTAATATATATTGAAAAAAAAAATAAACTATTTTCATTTTATCATTTTTATTCTATTCTATTTTATAATCATTATATGTGTAATATATTATTTACCTAATAATAAATCCGATGTATTGGCTTTTACCCTTCAGACCGGAACAATGCACACACACTGTTACTTGGCAGAAATAAGCAAGAGGGCGGTGCCTATCCAGAAGGACTCCTCAGCAAAAAGTTCCTACCACCTTATGCCTGACCCCGTGCCTCGGAATGCAAGCGGAGCTGAATGCGTTGGTCCTGTACCTGATCCCACTGTGGTCGTGTCGGATGACCGTATCATCGAATTATAAGAGTTAGGGAATACGGAGTGCAAACAACAGAACAAGTAAAAACAACAAATAATTTACTTAATACCCTGCTAACAGATTTTAATAGATCTACTTCAATATATGATGGGATCATAATCTAAGGGCTGATTTTTCAGTCACTAGATATATCTATCAAATTGTAACCTGACTGTGTAGGTCCAATATAGGTTGATTTATTTATAATATAAAATGACAAAAGATCTAACAGTACTTAATGGCAACTACTGTTGTTCATGGATTTAGCAACTTACTTTAAATAAATAAATCTATTGATACGTCACCCCTTAGGATAGACGGATCGCCTACAATATTTTTATTATAATAATTGTCACATAATTCAAACTGCGAAATACAACTGTAGAAGCAAACAAGTCCAGAGGTTGAAATAGTAATTGAAAAACCCGACTGCGTAAAAAAATTACTAAAAAGAGAAAAGTTTTATATTCTATGTCCCTTCTACAACTAAGACGATTCCAACGGCTTCACATCATGTGTTAATATTCATTAAAGCCATTTAGGCTACAGAGAAATAGACATATACATACATACACTCGAAAAATATTACTCTCCTCTGTCTGGAGTAGTCGGGTAAAACAGCAGTGCTGCTTGTTTGTAGAAATAGGTAAGAAAGTGGTGCTCACCCAGATGGACGCTAAGAGAAAGAATCCTTCTAATATAAAAAGTTGTTTGTTTTCAAAGTTACATTACGTTGATTGCTTAAAAAGCCGCGTCATCAGTGGATCGCCGCCCTACAGGACTATTAAGAAAGGTAATTTTGATTTGAGACGATTCGAAACGGACAGGAGGCGGGCTGGGGCATCGCCAGTGTCTCTGACAGAATGACAGATAGTAGATAAATTTTGTCCATGTAAAAATATTTCTTGATATTGAATGACGATTATTAAGAAAAATCGTACCTACACCTACATGAGAGTATAGAATATAATAGAATAAATTAATTTTTATTCAATATAGATTATTACATAATACTTATCAAAGTCATTTTTTATTTTCCATACATAAGATAGCATACGTGGTAGACCATGCTGCAGTTACAATATGGTTGTAGCACGAATGGGTCGGCTCGACCGAAGAAGAAACCACTCTCACAGAATACCAGCGTAAAACTGATTCCTATTCATATGATGTGTACAAAGATATAGTGCGGGTAAACGTAAATAAGGTTTTCCGTGTGACAGTATCAAGTCACAATGTGCTCTTATTTAAAGTGCCATTATTTTAGGAAAGTTCTGTAGAGTGCGTTTTACTTTTACGACGATAACGTTTGATTTTTCTATTTATTCTTCCATTCTCAAGTGACAGCGGCTTATGGTTAAGGATACGTAGAGCAACACTAAAACGTCTTCGGTCCGACTCTTCCAAGCAACTATTGGCTTCTGCTTGTGTTAATTAGCTAAGATCCGTGTAATAAAATTATATGATTTGTCTACCTATTTTAAATTGATTACCTAGTTTAAAAAGCACCTGCCGCTCTCCCTCAATTGCGTGCACTATCTTCGTCACCACTAATCCCAACACCTCAGTATTCTTATGAAATACAAAAAAGAGGCGCGTGTTTTATATATGTAGGCATGTGAATTATTTACGGGCTGATATCGATAGTGATAATGATATATGCGTCCATTTTCGACTGGATCTGAATAAATGAAACCCCCGGAGCGATACAAGTGTCACACAATTACGTAATGTATGTAATTATATTATTAAAATATTAATTTCAGTGGTTTTGTTGTATGTTGTTAAACATATATTATGCTACCGGTCAAACCCCATTTTTGGGCCTAATAAGATCAATTAGAAGTTAGCTTTGGGGTGACCAGAGAAAATGCTCAGACCAAGCATTTTAACTCATTTTACATTCATGTACAGCATGCCCACAGAGGAACGTATTCCATCGGTTTTGTTCGGAATAAACCTAATTTTACGCATTTTATCGCATTTAATTTTAACTTTTTTAATTCCCAATGTTTCCTGCCTTATTGGCACAGATGGTCATACCGAAATTATAATTGTTCCTTGTAACAGTGGAATCATAAAAATACGTTAAATTACGTACAAAATATATTTAGAAACAAACTAACTATTGCGTGCCCGTAGGTATGTTCTACTAGCGCCTAAAAATCAAGATTCCAACGTTTTGTCGCATGAAATCGTATCTAACAATCATATTGAACATATAAATGATATAAAAAGCACATAAAAAAGAATAATAAGAACAATAAAAAGATAAATCATTGTTGAACTTATTTTTTTTTAAATCGATCAATTGCTATTTTTACATAAAAAAGCGGTTTTAGTGGCATAAGGTGTAGATTTATCAAGTCCGCATGGAGGCGTAAACACGATAACTTTTGAAAATATCAATTGTTCAACTCAATCTATTTTTTAAACTCTTCATCTATCATGTGGGAAGCCATGGAATGTAAATGGCAGTTTAATTTTGTTTTGTTTAGTTATAATTATTTTTTTTCGGCTGAGAAATAGCGAAATTTTCGGTGTTTTGAGCAGCCTTGTATTAATTTATTTTACTAAATACACTTTGCCTCAATCCCGACCACAGAGTACTTTTTTACTCCGGGCTCAGCCGCCGTCGTGAGTGGTCGTTTGTTAACAGCGGTTCGTGCTGAAAAATATCGATCGCATTAGAAATATAAAATATTCCAAAAACCAAATTTGATACATACTTAACCAAGGTAAGATATTATTATTATTATTATACTCACAGATTTTTATTACAATATTTTGTTTCGCTAAAAGTATGCAGAATTTATATATAAATATACTTATACGTCTTGTACTAAATTCAAATTCAAATTCAATTCTTTATTTGCAACTAAATAGGTACAAAATGTTTTCTTATTGATGTTAGACTGTTATTGTGTTAGAAAACCTATAAATAGCTAAAGCTGTTTTCAACAGCATGCAAATATTCAAAAGTTTTTATAATACATAAATCAATTACAAATGTCATCTATATAAACAAACTAAAACGTCATTTTACAATCTTTATAAATAAATAAATTCATATATATAAATTAATTAATTAATGCATCGATTTTAATTAACGATAAAACTAGTTAGTCACTACAATTCAAAAACTCATTTACTGTATAAAATGCTTTATCTACCAGCCATCGTCAAGTGATATTTTAAACTTATTATAAGGTAATTGCTTAATATGTGAGGTATTTTGTTAAATATCGTGTTACACATTGCATTATTTTTAAGCGCTTACTGGAATTGTGTCAAGTATTAATTTATAGGTTCCGTAAATTTATTTTGTTGCATCTTTAGTTTGTAAGAATAAGTACTTGTTTTGCATTACAAATTTGCCTACCTCAAATATATAGAGGCAGGAAAGGAAGTATCTTTAAACTCTTAAGTAAGGCTTGCATGACGTGTCTGATGGGATGTTACTAATAGTTCTAATACAGCGCTTTTGCTAAAAATACTTTGAGAGTCTGTGCCATTACCCCACATTAAAGTCCGTATCTGATAACAGATTCTACATATGCAAAATACGCTGTGACCGCTGTATTTTTGTTTGCTATTTTGTCAATTTATGTAACGCGTACACAAATCTGTAATTTTGTTACACACTTTATGTATGTGTTCTTCCAATTCAGGTTCGAGTCTATAATTAAACCTAAAAATGACGTACTAGTAGCGTTCTGCAGAAGTTGTCCATTATATTCAATATTAACGTCAGAGCTTAAATTAAAAATTAATGATATTTGTTACTTAAATTAATGTGTAGATTATTTTATTAAGCCATTTATTTACTGAAATAATTGTATTTATAATGTCCGTTTTGTGTTGATCTAGTGGGTTTTTTTTACTAGTCGCTATCGTTATCGATATGTCATCTGCAAATAAAGTAGTTTTATAGTTTGAGATGTCAGGTAAATCATTTATGTATAAAACAAACAACAATGGTCCGAGTACACTACCTTGGGGAACCAAAATTATTATTTTGAATTCGGATCTATACACCCGAGCTATGTTTTTAGAATTTAACTGTGTTATTTCTACACATTGAGACCTATTTTTTAAATAGCTTTCTATCCAACTTAGAGCAGGTCCCCTTATTCCATTAGCCTCTAGTTTGGTCAGTAGTTGATCATGTGAGACGCGATCCGAAGGCTTTAGACATGTCAAGAAATAGTACTGTTGTATAGTTTCTTTCATTTACATTTGCAATACTTCCTTTACTAATGAGAACGCAGCATGCTGTGGATTTATTTTTGAAACCATGTTGGTTTTGTTTTATTACATTAAATTTACTAAAAGGTAAGTTGGTAATGCATAACCTTTTCGAATATTTTTGAGAGGACTGGGATTAGTGCAATTGGTCGATAGTTGCTTATATCACTTTTATCTCCTTTCTTGTGTAACGGTTTTACTATAGTAAATTTTAATTTTCAGAAATACCCTGATTCTAGTGAGAGATTAATCGGAATGCTAATATTTCACTTATTTCATTCTTACAATATTTAATTATTTTAGTACATATGGAATCATAACCCTCAGATTTTGTGTTATTTAAAGACATTATTATTTTTGATAATGTTTTCATTTATAGGAGTTAGAAAAATAGATTGAGGTACTTTCATATCAGTTGTATTTTCTATTTTATAATTTATCTGATTTGTTGCGTTAATGAAATAGTTATTTATAATAGATGCTATTTCAGCAGGTTCCGTTACCGTCTTTCCATTATATATAATATTATTTATGTAGTTTTGGTATGTACACAATTAGTCTCATTTTTAATAATATCCCAAGTAGCTCTACATTTATTTTTACTATTTACTACAAATTTATTGTTTGTTGTTCTTTTTGCAATGTTTATACATTTTTTTAACAGTTTATCGTATTTTATATATTTAGTTCGATCAACATTTTTCTCGTCATATAGAACTTGTACCAAGTTTACGTTTAGTTCTACAACTTTTTTTTAAGCCTTTGGATATCCACGTTAGTTTGGTAAATGTTTTAGTTTTTACTCTTATTTTAGGAAAACATAGTTTATAGAGTAATGTGAAAAGGCTAAAGAATTCGTCAAATGCTTTATTTAAATCAGACTGAGCATAAACTTCACAAAATGAAACGCATTTTAAATATTTTTAAATCTGTCTATATTTTCTACGGAATAATGTCGAATGAATGAATATATTAATTTTGGTGTGAAGTTCTTGTTATTTTTTCAGTAAACTGTAAAAAGTATTTATGGATATTATACATATTTATGGAGACCTGAAGGTGTACTTCGATATCTGCTGGAACTCCTCGACGAGTAGAACTAGGTGTGCCGAGTTGTGCTCGTTATGTTAGTTATGATGAAACCTTACCCCGACTTGAAATTGTACTTCGGTGAATGCTGGAACTCCTCGAAGGTAGTAATAGTAATAGGTGTGCTGAGTTTGGGCTCGTTTTGTTAGTTATGATGAGACCTTACCTCGGAAAGTGGCGGATTATCCTTAAGGCAAACTGAGCGAAGTGCCTAGGGGCGCAAAGTTAAAAGGCGCGCGGAAGTTTTAAACGAAAAAAGTCGTCGTATTTGATTTCTCCTAATTCGCTGTTACTCTCATCACATTTTTCATTTATGCCCCTGTTAATGGTACTAGTATCCTAATTATTTTGCAATTATTAAAATATATTATAAATTATAATATAGTTTATTTGCAAAATAAGTATATTTAATTATAATAGATATATTATGGCCCTAGAGGGCGACGATGAGGTGAAGTGATCTGAAGGTGTACCGATGACTGCTACTGGAACTCCTCGACAAGTAGTAATAGATATGCTGATTTTGGGTTCGTTTTGTTAGTTATGATAAGACCTTACCTCCGGAAAGTGGCGGATTATCCTTAAGGCAAACTAGGCAAGTGCCTAGGGGCGCAAAGTTAAAAGGCGCGCGGAAGTTTTAAACGAAAAAAGTCGTCGTATTTGATTTCTCCTAATTCGCTGTTACTCTCTCATCACATTTTTCATTTATGCCCCTGTTAATGGTACTAGTATCCTAATTATTTTGCAATTATTAAAATATATTATAAATTATAATATAGTTTATTTGCAAAATAGTATATTAATTATAATAGATATATTATGGCCCTAGAGGGCGACGATGAGGTAGTGATCTGAAGGTGCGATGACTGCTACTGGAACTCCTCGACAAGTAGTAATAGATATGCTGATTTTGGGTTCGTTTTGTTAGTTATGATAAGACCTTACCTCGGACTTGATGAGTGACTTGAAGGTGGACTTTGATGACTACTACTGGAACTCCTCGACGAGGAGAACCTAGATGTGCCGAGTTTGGGCTCGTTTTGTTAGTTATGAATAGACCTTACCTCTGGACTTGACGGAGTGACTTGAAGGTGTACTTCGGTAGATGCTACTGGAACTCTTTGACGAATAGAACTACAATTTACATTTTTTAAATTTTTCACTATCATATGAGCATTATGGTCGTGCACTTTGGATTTTCCAATTTTTTTTAAATTGTAGTTTGACATAAAATTATCGGAAAATTGGAAGTATAGTAATAAAGTTATTAGTGAAAACTCGTGTATTTAAACTACTTTAAAAATTAGGTATAATCATGTTATACGTTATTTTTTAATGCGCAAAACATGCACAATTGGATTTACCAATAGTTTTTAGATTTATTTTAACTTGAATACATTAAAAGTATACTTATTATGGCTCACGTATATTGTGAATTGTCCTGAGAAAGGCGTTTGTCTTATGGACCGAGCTGTAGCTCTCCTTTAGGAGCAGCAAATCACTTAGTATTTCACTATCTTGGAGCTAAAAGTGATAAAACAACATAATGGTATAGATAAGAAAACAAATGGAAAAATGTCGTACCTGTATTTTACGAAGATAACAGAATCTATCTTCATATTTTTAAGCGTTCATGGTGCGTGTGTGCGTGCGTACGTGCGTGAGTGCATGCGTGTGTGCATAAATTTTCGACTCACATATCTTAATAAGAGTGAACGTCGTGTAGTGGCTGCATAAGATAACTCACTATTATATATACCATCTCGCGGGTGTTGTAAGTGGCACCTGCTCAACGTGAGCAACTATGGCAAATACCTCCCTAGTGAGGCAATCTAATTGTGACATTCAGCAGTGGTTTTGTGGCAGTAAGTTATAAGAATATTCATTCATTCATTCATTCATTGCAGCCCATCACAAGTCCACTGCTGATCCTGAGTCTCATCTATAGATTACCTCATAGGGAGATAAATGCCATAGTTGCCACGCTAATCGTAGTTTTTATTATTATTGCGTTATTAACAGGAAGATATTTAAGAACATCATTCATCATTATCATTACAGTCCTTTATAAATCCACTGCTGAACGTAGGCCTCCATAGGAAAGCACAAAGCACGGTCCTGAGCCACCTGCATTGATCGACTTCCCGCATGCCTAACGTACTGGTACGAGACTGCGTCTACCGGTACGAGACTGCCACTCGAGAACCTTTCTTCCCCATCGGTTGTCGGTTCTTCGATCACATAAAAAGAACTTATGAACATAATATAAGGATCAATATGTAATAATTTTTTTTAAAGATCTGTTACCCTTCTTAAGCCAAATAAATGTTGCACCTCATTCTCGTTAAAATTAATAGTATCTATTATTGTCATTTATCAAAAGGCTTTGAATTTATTGCATTTGTTTTCACTCACGTTGTCAACACGTCCGCGGCTCCTTTTGCATTATTCTCATGTAATTTATTAGGTGCCAAAGCTCCATAATTAGGTTGATAAATGTATAAAATGAGATTGACCGATTTTTATTCATTTAGTAATTTAGTTTTACTTAAGTAAAATTGGGTGACTTTTTTTTGAAAATGGGTGACAAAAGACTGCACACAGTCCACCCGGTGGTAAGTGAATGCTGTGGCCCATATACATACATTTACGTCTATCCTCGATTATGAATCTTATATTCTTAATTATCTGATTAAAAATCAAAATGCAGATACGTCGTCACCCCTGAGGACTAAGATGGAATGCGTCGTTTCAGTAAAGGGTCTCCAGTTCTCTACACTCACCATACGAAACAAAGCAGCATTAAGCTGCTATTTTAAGCTGGTATTCAGTGATAACGTGGTGCTTCCCCAGTCGAGCGACTCATTCGTGCTACAACCATAATATAGCTGCAGCATAGCTCTACCTCGTCTCAAATCATCAGGTGTCTTTACTTGTGCTTGTTTAAAAGGTGCACCTGAAAATTCTGAGTACTACTCATGAAGTCTCTCTGCGCTCCTCAAAATTAACTGATCTAGACTGAATGGAATAGAATAGAAGGAATATTTCTTTATTTTTGCAAATGTTGTGCCTTGAAATTGGTAAACAATAGTAGATTTATTTTTAACCGACTTCAAAAAGGAGGATTACTCAATTCGACTGTATTTTTGTAACTTTCTATGTGAACCTATTTTGATTCTTCTTTTTTATTTGATCTAGGCTTGACTAGTAATTTTTGAGTTATCACTAATAATTTATGTTGAAGTCGGTTGTATAACATTTTTAATTTTACCAATTGTTGCAAAACTCCTTGAATGAAATTGAATTTTAAAATTTAGTTTCCTTACTTCCATACGTCTCTGACGTCTCTCTCTGACTGATAGATAACTGCATAATTTGAAATTTTACAGAAGTATTAATAACTGATTATAATACAATAATTTTATGACTATGATCCTCATTATCATTATATCAGCTCGCAATGATGCCTGTTGTTCAAGTGTTTTTTAACTCCAAATTTATTAATACGCTTCTATACTCAATTCATTATATTCAAATAAGGATCTCATCAGAAATCCGTTTAAGACGCTTTTGTTATTGTAAAAAATAGCCTTTAAAATAGAGTCAGAGATCGGAAGGAATAACTGTGTTCATCGCTATAACACAATGTAAACTAAGTAACGATTCAAAAATACAAGTACAATGGATTGCAGCAACGAAAGGGCATCCGACTCGGCGAAACGCTGTCGCGGTATCACCAAAGCCACGCCGCTTTATTCTGTCGGTGCTTCATATTTACCGAGTAGTTGCGGGCTTTTTAATGGGATTTTTATAGGATAAGGGTGACAAACAGGCACACAGTCCACCTGATCGTAAGTGATTGCTGTGGCCCATAGGCATCTATATCTATCCTCGATTACGAATCAAAATGCAGATGCGTGGTCACCCGTAAGACTAAGATGGAATGCCTCGTTTCAGTAAAAGGGTCTTCGGTTTTCTACACTCACCATACGAAACACAGCAGCGTTAAGCTGCTATTTCTGCTGGTTTTCTGTGAGAGCGTGGTCCTTCGGTCGAGCCGACCCATGATCTACAACTACACCAGTAATATAGCTGCAGCATGTTAAGCAATTTAAAGGTTAACTAATGTAAATAAATAAATATATCTTTATTGCGACATTCGAAAAACAAATTTACTTATAAGCTAAGTAATTAATCTTAATTAAGGACGCGTTTCAAAAATTGATAGGTATAGAATCGAACTATTACATTGACACGGGTCACACACACAAGTGTACGCACGGTTAGCTGCGGGTGTGGGAATCGTAATCAAGTAAAAACATTTTGATAATTTGAAAGGTTGATTTTTTCTCATTTCTTATACCTACAAAATATATTACATACGAAATACGAATAGCTGCTCCAGAGACTGCTAGGCACAGAAGCCCTACTAGCAGTGAGATGGTGGCAGTGGACTTTGGGCTGGTTTTGTTAGTTATGATAAGACTTTAGCTTCGGACTTGGTGAAGTGACTTGAAGGTATACTTCGGTGACAGCTACTGGAACTCCTCGACTAGTAGTACTAGGTGTGCCGAGTTTGGGCTCGTTTTGTTAGTCATGATAAGAGCTTACCTCCGGACTTGATAGAGTGACCTGATGGTGTACTTCGGTG
Source organism: Parnassius orleans (assembly GCA_029286625.1). NCBI lineage: Eukaryota > Metazoa > Arthropoda > Insecta > Lepidoptera > Papilionidae > Parnassius > Parnassius orleans. Next base: position 22,088 of record JAGSMP010000692.1, read on the forward strand.
ACTACTGCTGGAATTCCTGGACGAGTAGAACTAGGTGTGCCGAGTTTGGGCTCGTTTTGTTAGTCATGATGAGAGCTTACCTCCGGGCTTGATGGAGAGACCTGATGGTGTACTTCGGTGACAGCTACTGGAACTCCTCGACGAGTAGTACTAGGTGTGCTGAGTTTGGGCTCTTTTTGTTAGTTATGATTAGACCTAACCTCCGGGCTTGATGGAGAGACCTGATGGTGTACTTCGGTGACTACATTGCATAGCTATTTTTGAAAGCGCTTACTTTTGGAATTGTGTCAAGTATTAATTTATGTGGGTTCCGTAAATTTATTTTGTTGCATCTTTAGTTTGTAAGAATAAGTACTTGTTTTGCATTACAAATTTGCCTACCTCAAATATATAGAGGCAGGAAAGGAAGTATCTTTAAACTCTTAAAGTAAGGCTTGCATGACGTGTCTGATGGGATGTTACTAATAGTTCTAATACAGCGCTTTTGCTAAAAATACTTTGAGAGTCTGTGCCATTACCCCCATTAAAAGTCCGTATCTGATAACAGATTCTACATATGCAAAATACGCTGTGACCGCTGTATTTTTGTTTGCTATTTTGTCAATTTATGTAACGCGTACACAAATCTGTTAATTTTGTTACACTTTATGTATGTGTTCTTTCCAATTCAGGTTCGAGTCTATAATTAAACCTAAAAATGACGTACTAGTAGCGTTCTGCAGAAGTTGTCCATTATATTCAATATTAACGTCAGAGCTTAAATTATTAAAATTAATGATATTTGTTTTACTTAAATTAATGTGTAGATTATTTTATTAAGCCATTTATTTACTGAAATAATTGTATTTATAATGTCCGTTTTGTGTTGATCTAGTGGGTTTTTACTAGTCGCTATCGTTATCGATATGTCATCTGCAAATAAAGTAGTTTTATAGTTTGAGATGTCAGGTAAATCATTTATGTATAAAACAAACAACAATGGTCCAGTACACTACCTTGGGGAACACCAACATTATTATTTTGAATTCGGATCTATACACCCGAGCTATGTTTTTAGAATTTAACTGTGTTATTTCTACACATTGAGACCTATTTTTTAAATAGCTTTCTATCCAACTTAGAGCAGGTCCCCTTATTCCATTAGCCTCTAGTTTGGTCAGTAGTTGATCATGTGAGACGCGATCAGAAGGCTTTAGACATGTCAAGAAATAGTACTGTTGTATAGTTTCTTTCATTTACATTTTGCAATACTTCCTTTACTAATGAGAACGCAGCATGTGCTGTGGATTTATTTTTTTGGAAACCATGTTGGTTTTGTTTTATTACATTAAATTTACTAAAAAAGGAAGTAAGTTGGTAATGCATAACCTTTTCGAATATTTTTGAGAGGACTGGGATTAGTGCAATTGGTCGATAGTTGCTTATATCACTTTTATCTCCTTTCTTGTGTAACGGTTTTACTATAGTAAATTTTAATTTTTCAGAAATACCCTGATTCTAGTGAGAGATTAATCAGAATGCTAATATTTCACTTATTTCATTCTTACAATATTTAATTATTTTAGTACATATGGAATCATAACCCTCAGATTTTGTGTTATTTAAAGACATTATTATTTTTGATAATGTTTTCATTTATAGGAGTTAGAAAAATAGATTGAGGTACTTTCATATCAGTTGTATTTTCTATTTTATAATTTATCTGATTTGTTGCGTTAATGAAATAGTTATTTATAATAGATGCTATTTCAGCAGGTTCCGTTACTGTCTTTCCATTATATATAATATTATTTATGTAGTTTTGGTATGTACACAATTAGTCTCATTTTTAATAATATCCCAAGTAGCTCTACATTTATTTTTACTATTTACTACAAATTTATTGTTTGTTGTTCTTTTTGCAATGTTTATACATTTTTAACAGTTTATCGTATTTTATATATTTAGTTCGATCAACATTTTTCTCGTCATATAGAACTTGTACGAAGTTTACGTTTAGTTCTACAACTTTTTAAACCTTTGGATATCCACGTTAGTTTGGTAAATGTTTTAGTTTTACTCTTATTTTAGGAAAACATAGTTTATAGAGTAATGTGAAAAGGCTAAAGAATTCGTCAAATGCTTTATTTAAATCAGACTGAGCATAAACTTCACAAAATGAAACGCATTTTAAATATTTTTAAATCTGTCTATATTTTCTACGGAATAATGTCGAATGAATGAATATATTAATTTTGGTGTGAAGTTCTTGTTATTTTTTCAGTAAACTGTAAAAAGTATTTATGGATATTATACATATTTATGGAGACCTGAAGGTGTACTTCGATATCTGCTACTGGAACTCCTCGACGAGTAGAACTAGGTGTGCCGAGATTGTGCTCGTTATGTTAGTTATGATGAAACCTTACCCCGACTTGAAGGTGTACTTCGGTGAATGCTACTGGAACTCCTCGAAGAGTAGTAATAGTAATAGGTGTGCTGAGTTTGGGCTCGTTTTGTTAGTTATGATGCGACCTTACCTCCGGAAAGTGGCGGATTATCCTTAAGGCAAAATAGGCACGTGCCTAGGGGCGCAAAGTTAAAAATTCTAATTCGCTGTTACTCTCTCATCACATTTTTCATTTATGCCCCCCTGTTAATGGTACTAGTATCCTAATTATTTTGCAATTATTAAAATATATTATAAATTATAATATAGTTTATTTGCAAAATGAGTATATTTAATTTATAATAGATATATTATGGCCCCTAGAGGGGCGCCGATGAGGTGAAGTGATCTGAAGGTGTACTTCGATGACTGCTACTGGAACTCCTCGACAAGTAGTAATGGGTATGCTGATTTTGGGTTCGTTTTGTTAGTTATGATAAGACCTTACCTCCGGATTTGATAGAGTGACTTGAAGGTGGACTTTGATGACTGCTACTGGAACTCCTCGACGAGGAGAACTAGATGTGCCGAGTTTGGTTCGTTTTCGTTTTGTTAGTTATGAATAGACCTTACTCCGGACTTGACGGAGTGACTTGAAGGTGTACTTCGGTGAATGCTACTGGAACTCTTTAACGAATAGAACTACAATTTACATTTTTTTAATTTTTTCACTATCATATGAGCATTATGAGTCATGCACTTTTGGATTTTCAATTTTTTTTTTAAATTGAAGTTTGACATAAAATTATCGGAAAATTGGAAGTATAGTAATAAGGTTATTAGTGAAAACTTACGTGTATTTAAACTACTTTAAAAATTAGGTATAATCATGTTATACGTTATTTTTTAATGCGCAAAACATGCACAATTGGATTTACCAATAGTTTTTAGATTTATTTTTAACTTGAATACATTAAAAAGTATACTTTTTATGGCTCACGTAGATTATGAATTGTCCTGAGAGAGGCGTTTGTCTTATATACCGAGCTGTAGCTCCCCTTTAGGAGCAGCAAATCACTTAGTATTTCACTATCTTGGAGCTATTTAAAGTGATAAAACAACATAATGGTATAGATAAGAAAACAAATGGAAAAAAATGTCGTACCTGTATTTTACGAAGATAACAAAATCCATCTTCATATTTTTAAGCGTTCATGAGTGCGTGTGCGTGCGTGCGTGCGTGAGTGCATGCGTGTGTGCATAAATTTTCGACTCACATATCTTAATAAGAGTGAACGTCGTGTAGTGGCTGCATAAGATAACTCACTATTATATATACCATCTCGCGGGTGTTGTAAGTGGCACCTGCTAAACGTGAGCAACTATGGCAAATACCTCCCTAGTGAGGCAATCTAATTGTGACATTCAGCAGTGGTTTTGTGGCAGTAAGTTATAAGAATATTCATTCATTCATTCATTCATTGCAGCCCATCACAAGTCCACTGCTGATCCTGAGTCTCATCTATAGATTACCTCATAGGGAGATAAATGCCATAGTTGCCACGCTTGGTAATCGTAATTTTTTTTATTATTATTGCGTTATTAACAGGAAGATATTTAAGAACATCATTCATCATTATCATTACAGTCCTTTATAAATCCACTGCTGAACGTAGGCCTCCATAGGAAAGCACAAAGCACGGTCCTGAGCCACCTGCATTGATCGACTTCCCGCATGCCTAACGTACTGGTACGAGACTGCGTCTACCGGTACGAGACTGCCACTCGAGAACCTTTCTTCCCCATCGGTTGTCGGTTCTTCGATCACATGTAAAAAGAACTTATGAACATAATATAAGGATCAATATGTAATAATTTTTTTTAAAGATCTGTTACCCTTCTTAAGCCAAATAAATGTTGCACCTCATTCTCGTTAAAATTAATAGTATCTATTATTGTCATTTATCAAAAGGCTTTGAATTTATTGCATTTGTTTTCACTCACGTTGTCAACACGTCCGCGGCTCCTTTTGCATTATTCTCATGTAATTTATTAGGTGCCAAAGCTCCATAATTAGGTTGATAAATGTATAAAATGAGATTGACCGATTTTTATTCATTTAGTAATTTAGTTTTATGTAAGTAAAAATTGGGTGATCTTTTTTTTGAAAATAGGTGACAAAAGTTAGCACACAGTCCACCCGGTGGTAAGTGAATGCTGTGGCCCATATACACACATTTACGTCTATCTTCGATTATGAATCTTATATTCTTAATTATCTAATTAAAATCAAAATGCAGATACGTCGTCACCCTGAGGACTAAGATGGAATGCGTCGTTTCAGTAAAAGGGTCTCCGGTTCTCTACACTCACCATACGAAACAAAGCAGCATTGAGCTGCTATTTTACGCTGGTATTCAGTGATAACGTGGTGCTTCCCCGGTCGAGCCGACTCATTCGTGCTACAACCATAATATAGCTGCAGCATAGCTCTACCTCGTCTCAAATCATCAGGTGTCATTACTTGTGCTTGTATAAAAAGGTGCACCTGAAAATTCAGAGTACTACTCATGAAGTCTCTCTCTGCGCTCCTCAAAAATTAACTGATCTAGACTGAATGGAATGGAATGGAAGGAATATTTCTTTATTTTTGCAAATGTTGTACCTTGAAATTGCTAAACAATAGTAGATTTATTTTTTAACCGACTTCAATAAGGAGGAGGTACTCAATTCGACTGTATTTTTTTTATGTGTGTCTTAACTTTTTTCTATGTGAACCTATTTTGATTCTTCTTTTTTTATTTGATCTAGGCTTGACTAGTAATTTTTGAGTTATCACTAATAATTTATGTTGAAGTCGGTTGTATAACATTTTTAATTTTACCAATTGTTGCAAAACTCCTTGAATGAAATTGAATTTTAAAATTTAGTTTTCGCCCACTTCCGTACGTCTCTGACGTCTCTCTCTGACTGATAGATAACTGCATAATTTGAAATTTTACAGAAGTATTAATAACTGATTATAATACAATAATTTTATGACTATGATCCTCATTACGATTGTATCAGCTCGCAATGATGCCTGTTGTTCAAGTATTTTTTAACTACAAAATTATTAATACGCTTCTATACTCAATTCATTATATTCAAATAAGGATCTCATCAGAAATCAGTTTGAGACGCTTTTGTTATTTGTAAAAAAATAGCCTTTAAAATAGAGTCAGAGATCGGAAGGAATAACTGTGTTCATCGCTATAACACAATGTAAACTAAGTAACGATTCAAAAATACAAGTACAATGGATTGCAGCAACGAAAGGGCATCCGACTCGGCGAAACGCTGTCGCGGTATCACCAAAGCCACGCCGCTTTATTCTGTCGGTGCTTCATATTTACCGAGTAGTTGCGGGCTTTTTAATGGGATTTTTATAGGATAAGGGTGACAAACAGGCACACAGTCCACCTGATCGTAAGTGATTGCTGTGGCCCATAGGCATCTATATCTATCCTCGATTACGAATCAAAATGCAGATGCGTGGTCACCCGTAAGGACTAAGATGGAATGCCTCGTTTCAGTAAAAGGGTCTTCGGTTTTCTAAACTCACCATACCATTAAGCTGCTATTTTACGCTGGTTTTCTGTGAGAGCGTGGTCCTTCCCCGGTCGAGCCGACCCATTCGTGCTACAACTACACCAGTAATATAGCTACAGCATGTTAAGCAATTTAAAGGTTAACTAATGTAAATAAATAAATATATCTTTATTGCGACATTCGAAAAACAAATTTACTTATAAGCTAAGTAATTAATCTTAATTAAGGACGCGTTTCAAAAATTGATAGGTATAGAATTGAACTATTACATTGACACGGGTCACACACACAAGTGTACGCACGGTTAGCTGCGGGTGTGGGAATCGTAATCAAGTAAAAACATTTTGATAATTTGAAAGGTTGATTTTTTTTCTCATTTCTTATACCTACAAAAATATATTACATACGAAATACGAATAGCTGCTCCAGAGACTGCTAGGCACTAGAAGCCCACTACTAGCAGTGAGATGGTAGCAGTGGACTTTGGGCTGGTTTTGTTAGTTATGATAAGACTTTAGCTTCGGACTTGGTGAAGTGACTTGAAGGTATACTTCGGTGACAGCTACTGGAACTCCTCGACTAGTAGTACTAGGTGCTGAGTTTGGGCTCGTTTTTTAGTTATGATAAGAACTTACCCCGGACTTGATGGAGTGACAGACACACCTTGTTCTACTCGTCCAGGAATTCTAGTAATGGTCACCGAAGTACACCATCAGGTCTGTCTGCCCAGAGGTTAGGTTTCATCATAACTAATAAAACGAGGCGAACTCGGCACACCTAGTTCTACTCGTCCAGGAATTCTAGTAATGGTCACCGAAGTACACCATCAGGTCTGTCTGCCCAGAGGTTAGGTTTCATCATAACTAATAAAACGAGGCGAACTCGGCACACCTAGTTCTACTCGTCCAGGAATTCTAGTAATGGTCACCGAAGTACACCATCAGGTCTGTCTGCCCAGAGGTTAGGTTTCATCATAACTAATAAAACGAGGCGAACTCGGCACACCTAGTTCTACTCGTCCAGGAATTCTAGTAATGGTCACCGAAGTACACCATCAGGTCTGTCTGCCCAGAGGTTAGGTTTCATCATAACTAATAAAACGAGGCGAACTCGGCACACCTAGTTCTACTCGTCCAGGAATTCTAGTAATGGTCACCGAAGTACACCATCAGGTCTGTCTGCCCAGAGGTTAGGTTTCATCATAACTAATAAAACGAGGCGAACTCGGCACACCTAGTTCTACTCGTCCAGGAATTCTAGTAATGGTCACCGAAGTACACCATCAGGTCTGTCTGCCCAGAGGTTAGGTTTCATCATAACTAATAAAACGAGGCGAACTCGGCACACCTAGTTCTACTCGTCCAGGAATTCTAGTAATGGTCACCGAAGTACACCATCAGGTCTGTCTGCCCAGAGGTTAGGTTTCATCATAACTAACAAAACGAGCCCAAACTCGGCACATCTAGTTCTACTCGACTAGAGTTCCAGTAGCAGTCACCGATGAACACTTTCAGATCACTCCATAAAGTCCAAGACGAATAGGCATTTATATAATTATTTATATATAAATCACTTACTTTCAACGAAACTAAATATTATAACAAAATGTACCGAAAAACAGCATAATTTCGCTCGATTTGCAATCGCACCTTTAAATGTAGGCAACTGGAGGTGACTCAGCTTTTGTTTACACGGGGCTAAGATCCCATGAAGCGCTGGTTTTTGGGCATTCCTTCCTCCCTAAGATGTTATGTGGGCATCGTGAGAATTGCGAGCTCCCCAATCACCATCTAATATTGAAATTTTACATATGTTGCGTAATTATATAATTCTTGCATTAGTCTGTCTGTGCGTGTACCCCATTACGTCCCGAGGGTGCCGTAAGAGGCGACACAGGGAAAATGAAACGAGAGATGGGCAGCAGCATCTTCCTGAAAACAATTCAAAATATTAAAAAACTGCAGTTGCTAACTTACTTGCCAAGCCTGGCAACTATGGCAAAATTCCCCCATGAGGCAATTTATGAGGGAGGCCTATGTTCAGCAGTGAACTTTTATAAACTGTAATGGATGGATGGCAATGGATTAAATAGTGCTGTGTATATCAACCGTGTGGTAGCGGTGTATTAAAATCCATCGGCCCATTTCGTCCCGTGGGTGTCGTAAGAGGCGACTATGGGGAATGCCTAAAATCTAATAGCTTCCGATAGACAGCGTAACGTGTTAACAACAAAGTGGTTTTAAGTATATTACATTGTTTTATACTTTCTTTTGTTTATTTTGTTTTAAATTACATTGTCAATTTATTCAATACTAATAATGTCCTCCAGACCGAATTTCGATCACGGCGGCCAGTCTCAACGGAGACTAGCCATCTCTGCAGGACAGGATTGTGGTGCCAGTGTATACGCGAACTGCCAACTTCTGACTTCGGACTGGTACTGAGAATTTCTTGTTAGAAAAATCCAATATTTGATTGGGATTCGAACCACCAGACCAAAAGTGTAGTCTATTCAACAACACAATTTATACAGAGTAATACATTATTTTCATTTTTGTAGTAGTTATGCATCTTAACCAACATAGTGGCATAACCATTTCAGGTAAGAAGTTAAACGTAGTATCATTTTTAAGCCTGTTTCCTTTTAGTCATTTTGTAATTTTGATGCTGAGTAATTTTAGAAATGTAGGCTACATCAAAGATATTGTATTATCTTTGGGCTACACGAACAAACTATCATTATATATATATATATATATATATATATATATATATATATATATATATATATATATATATATATATATATATATATATACAAAGCATTATGTTGTCTTGTGCCGCAGACGGTTATAAACTTTTATTTATACGAATATATTTATATTATCTGCGTTATAAATAATATTATATAATCTATAATTCTAAAAATACCTACTTACCTACCTGAACCTACCATACCTAATTGGTTTATAATAATTGTGTAGTCTATAGATCCGTTGCAATTCAAATATATAGTAAATACTGTACGTTCGTTACGAAAAGTTCAAAAATTTAATAAATTAACAGACACGCAACCAGATTGTACTTACTGTTCTGAAATATATATATATATATATATATAAAAACATACATATATATAACATACATATATATATATATATATATATATATAAATAAACCTTTTGTCATACGCGTGCAATTTCTATCATGCAATCAATTAATAAATCAGTGTATTACCAGCACTCAGTGCCGTGTACAGTCGGTTTTATATTATTATCATAGCATTTACCGTATATATCATTTAACATTAATTATTATAACATAAACACATTATAAAAAATAAACACCCTAAACTAAAAACTAACTATCAAACATACTTTACTATATATGTATATGTTGTATGATGTACGTACGTACGTACACATACACACACATACACTTAGAATATATACTGGCGTAATCGTAAATTATTATAACATATCATTATTGCAAGGGTGGGTGGGTCTGACATCGGACAGGCGGGCGTCGGACACGCAATTAGCAAATCATTCGATTTGAATAAATGAATATGGTCAGAACATACGGAACGTGTTCCGAAGTGCATGTAATGGATTCAATAAATTTCTGAATACGCTACCATTTGCCATTTTTAGATTATTTTTATAACGAAATAAACTCCACCGTAGTACTTTTATGTGGTAGAGCCACACCCTCTGCGTATATTATATAGCTGCAGCACGAATAGGGGAAGGACGACGCTCACTCAGTATACCACCATGAAAATTGAGGATAGATGTAGATGTGGATGGGCCACAGCGTCCACTTACCATTAGGTGGACTGTGTGCTCGCTTGTCACCCTTGTTCATTATTGAAAAAGATATTAAAATCTGCGTGATAGTATTCGGAAGTAAGATTAAGTTAAGATTCAAAATTAAACTTGAATGCTGTCATCATCATTATCACAATTATGATTAAAACAATTTACAAATTCACTACTGAACATAGGCCACAAAACACTTCTGAGGCACTTCCGAGGCACCTGCATCCATCGAATTCCTGCATGTCTTATCAGGTCATTACTCAATTTAGTGGGGGCAGCTCACACTTAGCTAACCAATGCGAGGATGTCGGTTCTTCGAACTATATATCCAGCCAATGCCACTTCATCTAACTGATCCGTTGGATTATGTCAGTTACTCTGATTTTACTGCGGATATCCTCATTTCTGAGTTTATCACTCAGAGAAACCCCAAGCATAGCCCTCTCCATAGCTCGCTGAGCGATCTTGAGCTTTCTCATACGCCAGCAGTAAAGCACCACGTCTCAGATTTTTATGTCATCACTGGCATCAGGCACTGGTTGTGTTTTGTTTTCAAAACAAGAGATCTTACATGTCTTATATTATGTCTTTCTAGAAACCATATAAAATGCGGTTGCCAAAGCTGCTTGCCAAGCGTAGCAACTATGGCAAACATCCCCCAATACATAGGTACAAAAACATTAGCACTAGTAACATTAGTTACTAGTTACTTATTAACATTAGTATTAACGTGAAAATCAAGCAAAGCAGCGCAGTGCTAAAATTGGATAAAAGTTTTCGAGCAATTGATAGTGACAGGATAAGAAATAGCCTTTTTTGTACATAAGATTGTGTCGGTATTTTATTCGTATTTCAAACAATCGGGTCTTTACTTCACAAAGCTTCTTTCACATTGTCCCACTTCGGTTGCTCCCGTGTGGAGAGCGCAAGGCTTCTACATTCATTAACAGATGGAAAACGTAAGATGAAAATGGGAAACGGGAAAACCACTTCATGACCTGGCACAATATCTTTAAAAGTACATGAAAAATGCATTAGCAGCTTTTTCAGTTAAAATTAATTTGTTAGTAGAATAAACGATATTCTCTTTTTATGTTCCTAGTAACCAAGTAACAGAAAACCAAGTTTCCTTTTACTTGCTTTCATCTGTATAGCTACTTACTGGTTTTTCTATGAATGCACCAACCGTAATATTACTGGTATAAATTTAGGCCACACCGTGGTCACATGAGGTTCCAAAAGCGACAGGCTCGGTATTTTGTTGTTAAGATCTGTGGGACGTGTGTTTTTTCGGGTGTAAAACTACGGAAAAAACGGAAGTTTTATTCTCTCATCTCACTACTAGTAATGTCTTTTGGTTCTCTTTTTTAAATTTTTGTTACTGTAGTAATTATACTACAGTGACAGATCGTCATCATCATTCATCTTTTTAATAGAATCAGGCGTTACTTTGCGGAAATCCATTATATTAAACGGTAAGTATATAAGTAACGGTGTAGTAGACTCTACGGTGGCTGACCGTAGCGGTCAGTCACCGTAGAGTCTACTACACCTGAAGATGCCTCGTGTAGAGGCGAAACACGTGTCGTATTGTCGTCGGTGGTGTGTCTTTCCTAGTTTAGTGGTGGTGGGAGTAGTGGTGCTGGGATTAGTGGTGACAGGGATAGTGCACGCAATTGAGGGAGGGCGGGAGGTGCTCTTCAAACTAGGTAAGACACATCATTTTATTTTATTGAGCGGATATTGGCAAAGTAAATTTTTCCAACTTTAATTCATCTTTTTTTCAATTTATCTCCAGAGAACTTTATATTATGGTAAAATACCAAAACACGCCATTTAGTGGCGCCGTAAGAAAATCCACTATCCCATACTATCCCGTGAGTGTCGGAAGAGAATAAACCGGGAAATGAAAGTGGAAATGGCAAGCAGCATCTTTCTGATAGTAATTTGAAGTAATAAATAAATAGCGAATGCCAACACGCCTGCGAAGCGTGGCAACTATGGTAAATATTGCCGTATGAGGCAAACTATGGAGGAGGCCTATGTTCAATGGACATTTGATGAGCTGTATGGGTCAGGCTTTAGGTGTCAAAGAGGCGACTATGGGGAATGCCAGAAATATCTTATGACTTCAGAGAGATCTCCCAAAATACACAGTATGGCAACGGGTAGCAGCGTCAGAGTTGCAAAAGGTGGTACTGCGAGCATCGATCTGCCTGCCATGCGTGACGATTAAGAAAGGATTTCGTACAACGTGAGAGGTCCATCAGTCCACCTACATGAACTTTTACGAGCCGTTGAAAAAGAAGAAGCAGCTTGTAACAGCTTATTTCACTATTTATCCGACCGGCCCAGAAGGAGATTTTCGAGAGTATGTATGTATGTATGTATGTGTGTATGTTTTTTACTTTGGAACGCTCTGTAACACTAAAAGGCTTGATGGATTTAAACAGATGAGGTGTCATTAGATCCATCTTAATAGTGGGAGTGACAGACTTATATAATATCTGCAAATACAAAAAATGGGAGGGGAAGGTTTTTATTCAGTAAACTTTTTAATGCAGTCGGGTTTTTTTAATTACTGTCTTAACTATTAAGCTTGTATCTTTAAGAGAGTATCCTACTCTACGGTATGGTAAGACTAATAGTAGGACGGTATGATAAATAAGTTTTTATTTTAATTTTATTTTTATTCATCATCATCATCATCATTACTGCCCTTCACAAGTCCACTGCTGAACATAGGCCTCCCCCAAGGAATGCCACAAAGCATGGTCCAGAGCCACCTGCATCCATCGACTTCCTGCATGTCTTACCAGGCCGTCACTCCATCTAGTGGGGGGTCACCCTACACTTCGCCTACCGATACGAGGCTGCCACTAGAGAACGTTCTTTCCCCATTGGTTGCCGGTTCTTCGATCTATATGGCCGGCCCATTGCCACTTCAGCTTACTAATCCGTTGGGCTATGTCAGTTACTCTGGTTCTACTGCGGATATCTTCATTTCTAAGTTTATCACGCAGAGAAACCCCGAGCATAGCCCTCTCCATAGCTTGTTGAGCGATCTTGAGCTTCCTCATACGGCCAGCAGTGAAGGATCACGTCTCAGATCCATAAGTCATCACTGGCAACATGCACTAGTTGTACACTCTCGTCTTCAAGTTTTGCAGTATACCTGACGAGAAGATGTGTCGTAATTTCCCGAACGCTGTCCAGCCGAGTTGAATCCGTCGATTGATCTCTCGGTCGAAGTTGGACTTACCTAGTCAAACTATTTGTCCCAGGTAAACATATTATTTCGATTCGTCAACAACTTCGAGCTTAGTGCCCCAAACTACTACTGGCATAGATTACATCATGGACGTTACACATGATCTTATTTTTATTATGATAATAAATATTGTAAGTATATTTTATATAATTAAAATCCGAATAAATGTAGTATTTTTCCTAGAAAATGTTGTTAGTAAATGTTAATGTTATTTGTAATCGTTTTGAGTTTTACGGGTCGAGGTTACAAATTACGGTATTGCAAATTCATGATACATACATTGTGTTGCAAATGTTAACATTTTGGCAGACTGCCTGTCGTGCGAACGAATGATTTTTATCGTCTGAAGGTGTATTATAAAATTATAAAGCTTACCTAAATGTAATTAACAATATATTTTTTTTCATAGGAGAGGGGCAAACGAGCATATGGCTCACCTGATGGTAAGTGACTACCGCCGCCCATGAAAAACGGCAACACCAGGGGAATTGCAGGTGCGTTGCCAGCCTTTTAAAAAGGCGTAAGCTTTTTCTTGAAGGTCCCTAAGTCGTATCGGTCCGGAAAAATCGCCGGTGGTAAACTATTCCACAGAGAGGTCGTACGCGGAAGAAAACTCCTAGTGAAACGTACAGTGGTGGACCGCCAAACATCCAGATGGTGTGGATGGTATCGGGAGTTTTGTCGCGATGTGCGTTTGTGAAATTTGGCGGCTGGGATTAATCCAAACAATTCTTCAGAGCACTCCCCGTGGTAAATGCGAAAGAAAATGCAAAGGGATGCAACATCTCTTCGCAGCGCCAGTGAATCGAGCCGATCGGAAAGGACTCGGTCGTCGACGATTCGAGCCGCTCTGCGCTGGATGCGGTCAAGTGGAAGGAGATGGCACTGGGGAGCACCAGCCCAGAGATGGGAACAGTATTTCATGTGAGGCCGAATCTGCGCCTTGTAAAGTTGCAGGCGGTGTGCCGGCATGAAATACTGTCCCGCTCTGCTGAGCATGCCAAGCTTTTTAGAGACCAATTTGGCCTTCTCTTCCAAGTGACCACGAAACTGCACGTCACTCGATATGTCGACGCCGAGGATTCCGATACTGGCTGAGGCTACAAAGGGTGCCTGAACTGAGGAGATACGATATAGGGGTTCTTTTGGCGGTAAACGCGCAAACTTGTGTCGTCTGAGGATTAAACTGGACTAGATTTAGTCGCCCCAATCCGAGACTTTGTTCAGCAAAGACTAGACTTCAGGCACAAGTTTGTTCCGGTACTCGGCGACGTTTTCCCTAGAAATATTGGCACGACCGGTGTATAGAGCATCACCAGTGCTGTCATCTGCATAACAATGAATGTTACCGGTTTGCAACATATCATTGTTATGCAGAAGAAACAGCGTTGGTGATAGCACGCAGCCTTGTGGAACATTAGCGTTAATAGGCTTGTAATCGGAACATGTGCCGTCTACTACGATCTTGATGCTCCGATCAGCCAGAAAACTGGTGATCCAATTGCACAATTTCTCGGGAACCCCATAGGAAGGAAGCTTCGAAAGACGCGCTTTGTGCCAGACCCAATCGAAGGCCTTCGCTATGTCCATACTAACGGCCAATGTCTCCCCTTGGACTCGATCGCCTGCGCCCATCGATGTGTTAGGTAAACAAGAAGATCACCAGCTGAGCGACCCCGACGGAAACCGTACTGGCGGTCAATAATCAGCTGGTGCTCCGTAAGGTACTGGATGAGCTGGCAGTTAATAATGGACTCCATTATTTTCGAGAACAAGCAGGTGATGGCGATAGGCCTGTAGTTGAACGGATCAGAGCGATTACTTTTTTTAGGGATGGGGTGCACGAAAGCTGTCTTCTATGATTTCGGGACTACGCCTAGGGAGTAGGAGTACCGGAAAAGACGCGTTAGAACCGGTGGCAAATCTGGAGGGCACGGCCTCAGCACAATTGGCGGGATTCCGTCAGGCCCATTCGACTTGTGGATGTCCAGGGAGAGGAGTGCTTTACGTGAGCACTGTGTGAATCGCACATCAGGCGTAGAGCACGCACACTGCCGGATGGTCGGCGGTGTGTTCTCCCGTCATCGTGAGTCCTAATCGAGAGAGATAATACTCCTGCTTATTGCGTAATGCAGTCTTACAGGAGCGCCAAACTAAGGCTGCCTCCGATGGGTCCCACAGATGATGGAATAAATAGTTCCATTCCCTGAAGCACTACATCAGTGACAGAGTCAGCAACAGCGCTAGGATCATCCGGCGAGAAGCAAACCCGCCCCCATGGGTAGGATGCAAAGAAAGACCGCATTCCGTCTCAATCCGCCGACCTGTAATGCCAAACACGGCGGCAGCCTGCAGAACGCATCCGCGAGGGGAGCGTGAGTGGCATCACACTCCGGATTAGAGAATGGTCCGAAGAGCCGAGAGGGGCATCGACAGAAACCTGATATCCGTCTGGATGAGAGGTCAGCAGAAGGTCCAACAGGAAGGTGTATGATCCTCCACATCCGGAATCTGCGTAGGCGAAGTACCCAGTTGTGTCAGACCAACAGTCATAAACAGATCTCCTCGCATGATCGGTTAAACGTGAACCGAGCCATTCGGCGTGGTGGGCGTTGAAATCGCCAAGTATCACGATCTCTACGGATGGGATCTGTTGTAGCAAGAAATCTGTAGCCATTTGGACGTGGTCGATGAGTCGGTCTGTGTCGGCATTACCGCTATGGGACCTATACAGGCACCCGTAGACGCGGGGATGGTCGTCGCTGTCTAAGCGCAGCCAAAGGATGGAGAGGTCTGTACCTTCAAGGCTGCCGAGGCGTCGAGAACAGATATCCTTTCTGACGTATACGCAAACTCCAGCCCGGGGCACAAAGAAGTGTTCTAATTTGTACCCAGGTAGGACAAATGAAGTATCAGCCGGAGGACACCTGCGTCTCGGTCAAAAAGTAAGCCGGCTTCGCCGTCTCTAGATGGTAGTGGACGGCGTTAAGGTTGGGTGAAGCCCTGATGTTGCAGAAGTCACGGATAGTGTGGCAGGGGTCGCCATGATTTTATCACTCTGTTTGCCCGTGCAGTGTTAGTATAGAGCGGGATCCCCCCCCCCTACAGCAGAAGCTGCAGCGTGGCTCTACCACTGTTAAAATATACTATTATTTTAAATTATTTGATTTTAATTTTGCAATTTTAAATTTCTTTGAAGTCGGTTTATATTTTATATTAAAAGTTATTTTTTTTGTAGATTGATATTAAAATCACCTAATAGTATATGATCACAAGAAGAAAAACTATTTGATTCAGTCAAGGCGTTAATAAATGTGTCAATATTTAGCCAAGGCGAGCAATACGTAGTGCAAGCTTGAAACCATTCAGGGTGATACTTGTACCAACATTTGCTCAATTGATGATGGCTGGGAGGGTGAATCTGCCGTGCGTATATATCAGGCCGATGATAGAAACCGGACCGCAGGCTTTAGGGTTTAAATAAATTGTACCGAAACACGCACAATTTTCATTTAAACATTATATATAAATTTTTGCGTTCACTGATTTTTAAGAAAAAAATTGGTTAACAAAGATTATACGTCATAAATTTTAAATTAAATTCATTGTTATTACACGCCTCATAACGCGAAGCGTCATTAGGTAGTGTATTACCGTTTCTTTACTCATGTGGTATTACTCTCGACACGTCAAGGTCAAGCAATTTTGTGGTCTTAAAATGCCTCTATCATAGAAACTGGTTCCCTATTTCGTATCAATAGCCTAGTACGCGTCGTTTGTTAATAAAATGATTTTTAAGTTTTATAAATTTTATTGCTATTAAAAATTTAAAGGCGCTTTCATTTTCTTCTTTAGCCTTTGATAGACGAAAGAGAAATGTACCATACAGCCTATATCGATTTTATACTTTGTGTAATCGATTTATTTTGGTAATTTTTTAATCAAATTAAACGAAACGCTCATGAGGCGTGCTACATTTTTGTTTATAGAAACATGTTGACAAACGAGCAAACAATCCACCTTGTGGTAAGATGATATTGTGGCCATAGACATCTACATAAGAATCAAAATGCAAATGCGTTGACCCCTGAGGACCAAGGTGGAATGTCTCGCATCCTAAAAAAGATATTCTGTAAGATTCTATAACATTCTTTCCCCGATCAGGCCGACTCATTCGTGCTACAGATATATAATAGCTTCTTCTTTCCTTCTTCATATTTGACAGTTTCATGGTTACCCTGTTAAAAATTGACTATTTAGGTAGTGTATACGAACATCGAGTAAATATCCTCCCACTCGATATTCACCACGATCCATTACCTTAACTAACAATGTCAGGCGTTGGCACACGTGCAATCATGCATCCGTTGATTTCCTGCA
Source organism: Parnassius orleans (assembly GCA_029286625.1). Classification (NCBI taxonomy): domain Eukaryota; kingdom Metazoa; phylum Arthropoda; class Insecta; order Lepidoptera; family Papilionidae; genus Parnassius; species Parnassius orleans. Next base: position 39,519 of record JAGSMP010000692.1, read on the forward strand.
CAGAATGGATATCGCCATGTACGCGTGACGTGAGTATGATTTTGTATACATACATAAACTCTCACGCCTGTCACCTAGGGAGTATACAGAGGTTACCGACTTTCATTTGATACAATCCGACACACTTTGTTATTGTCAGAAACAATGGGAGACTTTTAAAAGCTATTTATTTAAAAACTTATTATTAACAAGAGTAACTATAAAGTGTGTGTTAAGGAGCCGAACAATATCTTTTATATTAGTTTTAAACATCGAATGTCTTTGTTCCATCCCGGACATGGTAGTGGCAAACAATCGCTAGTAAGGGTTGAAAGGTTATTTTATACTTTATTAAAAAAAGTAAAGACAAAGCGTCTTCGTCTAATAAGTCACAATTCATTAGATAACATTTAATAATAATAATATAATAATAACTTTATTTCAGGCATCAAGGACGAATTAAAGGCGATTGTGGAAGAAAATTCAATCTACGGCTGAATTAGCAGCTTTCAACGTTAGCATCGAAATAATATTGCTCCATTGCGTCAAATTGGCAAGGTAAAAGCTTGACAAATGGGTGCCTCACGAACTCAATATATTGCTTTTGAAAAAAATGGATTCTGTTTGACAATCGCGCGCTCACTAAGTTGGTTAGATCCTGGTTCAGCACCTAAACAATGCCCTAAACAAAAACACACCCCTAGAAAAGTGATGGTCACTGTTTGGTGGTCTAGCACCGGTGTGATTCATCACAAATTCTTATCAAACGGGACGAGCATTACTGCAGATGTGAACTGTGAAGAAATGAACACAATGATGGATCAATAGCTCGTCCCCGCTTCTCCTGCACGACAACGCGCGACCTCATACTGCACAACAGACGTTTTCCAAGTTACAAGAGCTGAGGTTGGAAACTCTCCGTCATCCGCTATACTCACCAGACCTTGTGCCTACAGACTTCTATTTTTTTTACAATTTGGATAACTTTTTAGCAGGAAAAATTCAATACCGAGAGGCAGTAGTACAAAATGCCTTTGAAGAATTTGTTGCCTCCGTCCAGCTGATTTCTTCAAGTAGGGCTTGTTGGCAAGATGCATCGATTGCATGGGTGATTACTTTGATCAATAGAAAAAAATACGTTAACTTATTTCATAAAACACGGCAATTTCATAGGTAAAGACGTAATATACTAGAACTCTCTATTACCAAGTTTAAATATTTTATAATTTAAAATTGTTAAGGGGGTATATTTTATTAAACAAAAACTGTATAAAAAGAATATAGGTAGTTATATAGTTGATAATAACCGTGGTAAGCTGTTTCTTAAATAAGTTTTGTAATTTTGTACAACTTGTTTTATTGTATAATTTTACTTTGAAAAAAAGTTCCGCTGGATTTCTTGCTGATTCTTTCCAAGACAAAGGTTTTTCCGAACCAGTGGTAAAGTAAAAAACTCAATAAAATTACTTGTAAACTATATTGAATAAAAATATTCTATTCTATTCTATTCATATTTGTTTTGTCACTTTTCCTCTTTTATTATTTCTACATGTACAAACCACCAAAGCATTCTTTTCCTTATCCTAGTCACAACATTGTCTTGCAAACAACATTTCTTTTATGACACAATTTTTCACCTTATCTTCTGAGACTGATTGCTTTGATTATTTTGTGTATTCTTACCATTTTAATATAATTCTTACCAATTAATTGAAAATTATAACATACATAAACAGTCACGCCTGTCACCCAGAGGGGTAGGCAGAGACTACGGACTTCCACTGGCACGATCCTGGCACATCTCTCTCGCCTCCTTTACATCCATATATCTACGCATACCGCTCGTCGGTTAAGGGTACTCCTAATCTGGCCCATTTTCAATATATCCCAATTTGGTCGATAAACCTTCGTTTAGGGCGTCCCTTTCCGACTCTGCCGTTTACTTCTGCAGCATAAATTTGCTTTGTCACTCTTTCTTCGTTCATTCTTTCTACATGACCAAAACTACCGAAGCACTCCTTTCTTAATCCTGGTCACAACGTCATCTTGCAAACCACACTTTTCTCTTATCACACTATTCTCACCCTGTCATTCAGATTCAGCCCTAGCATACTCCTTAATGACCGCATTTCTACCAGAATTTATTCTAATCTCATGCTTCTTCTGCCAGACCCAACTTTCACTACCATACATTAAAGTAGGGACTAACACAGCATTGAATTGCCAAACGTGCCTTTTTGACACGTTCTGACTCTTCACAATAGCGTGTAGAATTATTCACTCTATTTCCTGTTCACTCGTCGTTCTATATCCTTATCATATCTTCCATCCCTACTAAATAAACATCCCAAATATACAAACTCATCCACTTGCTCAATCAACTCCTTCTATTCTTATTTCACATAACGTTTTACTTTCTTCTCTTTCAAAAACCATCACTTTCGTCTTACTTGCGTTCACTTTCATACCTCTTTCTTTTAATGATCGGTTCATTAAGTAACCATCATTGCAACTCGGCCGCCGACGATGCAAATATGACTTGATCATCGGCGTACAAAAGGCATTTAACGGTTAACTCACCCATTCTCAACCCACATTCTTCAACTTTCAAAGTTTGCAAACAACTATCCATGAATAGGTTAAACAGCCAGGGAAGCTACAGCCCTGTCTGACACCTTTTGGATGCCAAACCAGTCCGAGTAGACCCCGTTGATCCTGACACAAGCACTAGAGTCCCTATAAAGAGACTTCAATGCCTGTATCAAACCAGCGTTCAAACCAAATGAGTTAAGTGTTTGCTATAACTCATTCCTGTCCACTCTATCATAAGCCTTTCCAAGTCCATGACTAAAAACTTTCTGGTTTTTGGCCAAAACTTCTCCGCAATCATGCCCATGGAAAATACTTGATCCGTACATCCCATTCCTTTCTAAATCCAGCTTGCATATCCCAAATTTTTCCATCAGTTGCTTCCATAACTCTCTACGGATGGGATCTGTTGTAGCAAGAAATCTGTAGCCATTTGGACGTGGTCGATGAGTCGGTCTGTGTCGGCATTACCGCTATGGGACCTATACAGGCACCCGTAGACGCGGGGATGGTCGTCGCTGTCTAAGCGCAGCCAAAGGATGGAGAGGTCTGTACCTTCAAGGCTGCCGAGGCGTCGAGAACAGATATCCTTTCTGACGTATACGCAAACTCCAGCCCGGGGCACAAAGAAGTGTTCTAATTTGTACCCCGGGTAGGACAGGTAAGAAGTATCAGCCGGAGAGGACACCTGCGTCTCGGTCAAAAAGAGTGAGGCCGGCTTCGCCGTCTCTAGATGGTAGTGGACGGCGTTAAGGTTGGAGTGAAGCCCCCTGATGTTGCAGAAGTCCACGGATAGTGTGGCAGGGGTCGCCATGATTTTATCACTCTGTTTGCCCCGTGCAGTGTTAGTATAGAGCGGGATCCCCCCCCCCCTACAGCAGAAGCTGCAGCGTGGCTCTACCACTGTTAAAATATACTATTATTTTAAATTATTTGATTTTAATTTTGCAATTTTAAATTTCTTTGAAGTCGGTTTATATTTTATATTAAAAGTTATTTTTTTGTAGATTGATATTAAAATCACCTAATAGTATATGATCACAAGAAGAAAGTGAACTATTTGATTCAGTCAAGGCGTTAATAAATGTGTCAATATTTAGCCAAGGCGAGCAATACGTAGTGCAAGCTTGAAACCATTCAGGGTGATACTTGTACTTAACCACATTTGCTCAATCGATGATGGCTGGGGAGGGTGAATCTGCCGTGCGTATATATCAGGCCGATGATAGAAACCGGCACCAGGCTTTAGGGTTTAAATGGAAATTGTACCGAAACACTTGCGTACAATTTTCATTTAAACATTTATAATATGAAATTTTTGCGTTCACTGATTTTTAAGAAAAAAATTGGTTAACAAAGATTATACGTCATAAATTTTAAATTAAATTCATTGTTATTACACGCCTCATAACGCGAAGCGTCATTAGGTAGTGTATTACCGTTTCTTTACTCATGTGGTATTACTCTCGACACGTCAAGGTCAAGCAATTTTGTGGTCTTAAAATGCCTCTATCATAGAAACTGGTTCCCTATTTCATATCAATAGCCTAGTACGCGTCGTTTGTTAATAAAACGATTTTTAAGTTTTATAAATTTTATTGCTATTAAAAATTTAAAGGCGCTTTCCTTTTCTTCTTTAACCTTTGATAGACAAAGGACAAATGTACTATACAGCCTATATCGATTTTATACTTTGTGTAATCGATTTATTTTGGTAATTTTTTTTAATCAAAATTAAACGAAACGCTCATGAGGCGTGCACTACATTTTTTGTTTATAGAAACATGTTGACAGACGAGCAAACAATCCACCTTGTGGTAAGATGATATTGTGGCCCATAGACATCTACATCTATCTTCGATTAAGAATCAAAATGCAAATGCGTTGACCCCTGAGGACCAAGATGGAATGTCTCGTATCCTGTAAAAAAGGTATTCTGTAAGAGCGTAGTCTTTCCCCGATCGGGCCGACTCATTCGTGCTACCGATATATAATAGCTTCTTCTTTCCTTCTTCATATTTGACAGTTTCATGGTTACCCTGTTAAAGGTATTGACTATATAGGTAGTGTATACACGAACATCGAGTAAATATCCTCCCCACTCGATATTCACTACACGATCCAATTACCTTAACTAACAATGTCAGGCATTGATTGGCACACGTGCAATCATGCATCCGTTGATTTCCTGCACAGAATGGATATCGCTTGTATGTACGCGTGACGTGAGTATGATTTTGTATACATACATAAACTCTCACGCCTGTCACCTAGGGGAGTATACAGAGGTTACCGACTTTCATTTGGCACAATCCCGACACACTTTGTTATTGTCAGAAACAATGGGAGTCTTTTTAAAAGCTATTTATTTAAAAAGAACTTATTATTAACAAGAGTAACTATAAAGTGTGGGTTAAGGAGCCGACAATATCTTTTTATATTAGTTTTAAACATCGAATGTCTTTGTTCCATCCCGGACATGGTAGTGGCAAACAATCGCTAGTAAGGGTTGAAAGGTTATTTTATACTTTATTAAAAAAGTAAAGACAAAGCGTCTTCGTCTAATAAGTCACAATTCATTAGATAACATTAAATAATAATAATATAATAATAACTTTATTTCAGGCATCAAGGACGAATTAAAGGCGATTGTGGAAGAAAATTCAATCTACGGCTGAATTAGCAGCAGCTTTCAACGTTAGCATCGAAACAATATTGCTCCATTGCGTCAAATTGGCAAGGTAAAAAAGCTTGGCAAATGGGTGCCTCACGAACTCAATTATCGCTAGCACGAAAAATGGATTCTGTTTGACAATCGCAAGCGCTCACTAAGTTGGTTAGATCCTGGTTCAGCACCTAAACAATGCCCTAAACGAAAACACACCCCTAGAAAAGTGATGGTGACTGTTTGGTGGTCTAGCACCGGTGTGATTCATCACAACTTCTTATCAAACGGGACGAGCATTACTGCAGATGTGAACTGTGAAGAAATGAACACAATGATGGATCAATAGCTCGTCCCCGCTTCTCCTGCACGAAAACGCGCGACCTCATACTGCACAACAGGCGTTTTCCAAGTTACAAGAGCTGGTGTTGGTAACTCTCCGTCATCCGCTGTACTCACCAGACCTTGTGCCTACAGACTTCTATTTTTTTTCACAATTTGGATAACTTTTGAGCAGAAAAAAAAATTCAATACCCGAGAGGCAGTAGTACAAAATGCCTTTGAAGAATTTCTTGCCTCCCGTCCAGCTGATTTCTTCAAGAAGGGCATCAATAAACTGCCACTGCGTTGGCAAAGGGCATCGATTGCATGGGTGATTACTTTGATTAATAGAAAGAAAAAAATACGTTAACTTATTTCATAAAACACGGCAATTTCATAGGTAAAGACGTAATATACTAGAACTCTCTATTACCAAGTTTAAATATTTTATAATTTAAAATTGTTAAGGGGGTATATTTTATTAAACAAAAACTGTATAAAAAGAATATAGGTAGTTATATAGTTGATAATAACCGTGGTAAGCTGTTTCTTAAATAAGTTTTGTAATTTTGTACAACTTGTTTTATTGTATAATTTTACTTTGAAAAAAAGTTCCGCTGGATTTCTTGCTGATTCTTTCCAAGACAAAGGTTTTTTTCCGAACCAGTGGTAAAAGTAAAAAAAGACTTTCAATAAGAATTACTTGTAAACTATATTGAATAAAAAATATTCTATTCTATTCTATTCAAATATTTGTTTTGTCACTCTTTCCTCTTTTATTATTTCTACATGTACAAACCACCAAAGCATTCCTTTCCTTATCTTAGTCACAACATTGTCTTGCAAACAACATTTCTTTTATGACACAATTTTCACCTTATCTTCTGAGACTGATTGCTTTGATTATTTTGTGTATTCTTACCATTTTAATATAATTCTTACCATTAATTGAAAATTATAACATACATAAACAGTCACGCCTGTCACCCAGAGGGGTAGGCAGAGACTACGGACTTCCACTGGCACGATCCTGGCACATCTCTCTCGCCTCCTTTACATCCATATATCTACGCATACACGCTCGTCGGTTAAGGGTACTCCTAATCTGGCCTTTTTTCAATATAACGCCAATTTGGTCGATAAACCTTCGTCTAAGGCGTCCGTTCCGACTCTGCCGTTCACTTCTGCAGCATAAATTTGCTTTGTCACTCTTTCCTCGTTCATTCTTTCTACATGACCAAACCACCGAAGAATTCCTTTCTTAATCCTGGTCACAACGTCATCTTGCAAACCACACTTTTCTCTTATCACGCTATTTCTCACCCTGTCATTCACATTCAGCCCTAGCATACTCCTTAATGACCGCATTTCTACAACATATTCTACTCTCATGCTTCTTCTGCCAGACCCAACTTTCACTACCATACATTAAAGTAGGACTAACACAGCATTGTGAATTGCCAAACGTGCCTTTTTGACACGTTCTGACTCTTCACAATAGCGTGTAGAAACCCATTCACTCTATTTCCTGCGTTCACTCGTCGTTCTATATCCTATCATATCTTCCATCCCTACTAAATAAACATCCCAAATATACAAACTCATCCACTTGCTCAATCAACTCCCCTTCTATTCTTATTTCACATAACGTTTTACTTTCTTCTCTTTCAAAAACCATCACTTTCGTCTTACTTGCGTTCACTTTCATACCTCTTTCTTTTAATGATCGGTTCATTAAAGTAACCATCATTTGCAACTCGGCCGCCGACGATGCAAATATGACTTGATCATCGGCGTACAAAAGGCATTTAACGGTTAACTCACCCATTCTCAACCCACATTCTTCAACTTTCAAAGTTTGCAAACAACTGTCCATGAATAGGTTAAACAGCCAGGGGGAAGCTACACAGCCCTGTCTGACACCTTTTTGGATGCCAAACCAGTCCGAGTAGACCCCGTTGATCCTGACACAAGCACTAGAGTCCCTATAAAGAGACTTCAATGCCTGTATCAAACCAGCGCTCAAACCAAATGAGTTAAGTGTTTGCTATAACTCATTCCTGTCCACTCTATCATAAGTTTTTCCAAGTCCATGAAAGCACAAAACTTTCTGGTTTTTGGCCAAAACTTCTCCGCAATCATGCCCATGGAAAATACTTGATCCGTACATCCCATTCTTTCTAAATCCAGCTTGCATATCCCAAATTTTTCCATCAGTTGCTTCCATAACTTTTCAATTAACACCTTAGCATACAGTTTACCCACAATGCTAAGCAAGCTGATACTACGGTAGTTTTACAGTCCTGCTATATTATATTTCACTTTTTATCACTGTTACTATAATTATAGCACAGGGCACATATATGCTTCTTCCGACAACTTTACTGCGAGCGGAGGTGTGTCGTGTTTTAAATAAATCCATTCAATTTATCACATTCCATAAAGTTGTTAGCATTAGTGCGAGAATTCTGTCGCAAACAATATTTAGGTGACTTGCACGCGAGCGAACGACGCGTAGCAGCGAGAGAGGGGGCCCTCCTTCACACCTGCGAGAAAGGTACAATTGCATTTTTATCCCTCTCCGCCTTCTTGCTTCGAGTGAACTACGAGCACGCCCACTTGCTACGAGAAAATTACGAAATACGTACTACGTAGCACTTAATCATCGGTTGCCGCGCTTGCCGTGTTGTGTGATTCATCGGCTGTTTGGCGAGATCTATTCTACTATTGTCACTTATAATAACTGCCGCTTTACGAGTACAACAATATCATGGAGCCACATAGTTCATTGGACAAAACAAACTCCGCGCCTAATTTAAATATCGTTGATGACGATACACCCGAAAAGACCTACGGGTTTATTACATCAAGGACAAAACGGCAAAGAATGGACGACGAGAAAGTAGAGGTGATTATAGTGAATACCGACACGAAATACATGAATTATTTGAAAATTTGTCGCTTAGGCAAGACAGCCAAATGCGAAAACAAGAGGCCCAAATTATAAAATTATTCCCGATATCAAAAGGAATTCAGGAAGCTAATAGTAATATTGAAACTAACATCACATTTTTGGCAGAGCAGAACGCCGAGTTAAAGAAGAATGTCGAGTGGAAGGGGAGATTAAGAAAAAGGATGAATATATTGCCATACTTGAGGACCGCCTAGAAGACACCCTGAGAAATAGCCGTAAAACTACTATAGAAATTAAAAATGTAGGTTTTGATACTAATGAGTCAAAAGACGGTCTGGTTAGCATGATCGAAAACCATTCTAAAACCATAAACGTCACTATCAATAGGGTTGATATTAGAGATATTTACAAATCAAAGGGCACAACGGAGAAAAAATATGTGATTGTTGAATTAAGCTCGACTCTTTTAAAGGAAGACATTCTTAAAGGGGCTAAGTCATTTAACAAACGGAACCATAGTGACAAATTATGCGCTAAGCACTTGGGGAACAAAAGAAATCCTGATAGTCCCATTTTTATCGCAGAGTATCATACACCGAAGGCATCGAGATTATTCTTCTTGGCAAGAGACTTGAGAAGGTCCAAGAACTACAAATACTGCTCGACATCCTATGGTCGTGTATACGTAAGGAAGGACGACAACTCTCCTATCATACATATTACGAACGAGGCAATGCTTCAAAAGCTGATGAACAACTGACTAGCTTTCATATTACTTTTCCTAAAATGATTTTCTGTTTTTGTAACTTAACGATGCTTGCAGTGTACTTTTATTGACCTACTTTTAATTTGTTCAGAAATGTGTATGAACACTTACTCATTTTCTCAAATATTCTACACAACACTAAATCATGTATTAACCAATCCCTATCATCTGATTTTACACTCAGTCCCTAAATATATAAAAGAAAATTCTCATATTATTTACTTATATAACGATTATTACTGCTACAAATTTAATTACACATCAATTACAATATTACCCCTTCTGTTTTTAAATATAAATCGACATCCCATGTATGAAATTAGAAACGCGATACTATACCCATACTTCTACTTATTGTTTAACGATATCATCGGAAATAATTTTTCACTATTTTCACACTTTTCACAAAGACTGCGGATAATATGTTTGATTATTCTGCCTATTAATAATGGATAGCGAAGACCAATTATTGCATGAATTAGATTACATTAATAATGTAAACAGCTTTGCCTGCAACACAAATTAACTCCCAATCTTTCACCTTCAGATAAACCAGCTTTTCGATACCTACTCAGAACATCAGAGTATAAATAAGAACTCTGATGATTTTCAGTTAGTCTATCATTAGTTGAGAACATATTGATATTTTAATATTGACGGAAAGCAGATTAAATCCTGATATTCCATTACCAAATAGACCCGGTATTACGTTTATAACACTACGAACAAAGTTACTCAAAGTGATGGGGTCGTTGTCTAAATAAATGACAATTTGAAACATAAAGTAAAAGAGATTTTGATTTGATTTTGTTTAACAAATCTCATTATCTTGTGTATATATAGATCTCCATCTAATTATAACATAGATAGTTAACAATTTAAATAAAACGTTATAATAACAGGTGACATCAACAATAACCTATTAGAGGCCACCTAGATGCACGCAGTCACAAATATCTTGAATTAATGGCGCAACATGGTTTATTGCCTGGACATAGATTCAACACTAGAATCAACAGCTGTATAGATCATGTTTTCGCTAACCTTGAACCCAATAAGTACTCTGCTTCGATAGCGGTCCTAGAAGCCACTAATACCGACCATTCCATGATTCTTACCTATACCTACTCGAAAAGCGATCTTACTCACGGAAAATCAACAAAAGTACTTATTGACTTCAAAGTGCAGTAAATACCCTAGTATAACAATCAGGCTGAACTTATTAAAATAGAAGACCCTAACACTTTATCTGAAAAAAAATCGAAATAATTAACAAATCAATAGAAACTAATACAAAAATAATAAAAATCCGAGGAATAAACGTATTATTAAACCCTGGATAACCCGGGTTTGTTGAAATGAATAAAAACAGAAATAGGCTTCAAAACAATCACAACAAAATAAAGAAAACGAAACACTATCTTTAATATACAAACCGCAGTTTTGAGTTACGTGGTAGAGCCATGTTGCAGCTATATTAATAGTATAGTTGTAGCACGATTGGGTCGGCTCGACTGGGGAAAGACCACGCTCACAGAATACCAGCGTAAAATAGCAGCTTAATGCTGTTGTGTTTCCTATGATGAGTGTAGAGAACTGGAGACCCTTACCCCACGGCTGACAACACATCTGCATTTAAATTCGCAAACAAAGATAGATGTAGATGTCTATGGGCCACAGCAACCACTTACCATCAGGTGGACTGTGGGCTCGTTTGTCACCTTTATTCTATAAAAAAACAAAAAAAACGATATCGTAATTTTGTAACAATTTGTTAAAAACTTAAACGAAAATATAAACAAGATCTACTTAAAGCTAAAAATAATAATAAATTACTTTGGAATATCTTAAAGAATATTACTCACCTAAATAGTAAAAGTCAAATAATCAAGACCTTAGACAGTTGGCTGATACACCAAATAACTCTGCAAATTTAATTAATAACCGTTTCTTGAATGTTGGGAAAACGCTCAGAAGACATTATTGCACATCATCTACGTCAAAGTAACTTGAGTAACTTCTCCTCAACCCAATTCCATCGGATTTATTGAACGGACACAAATGAAATTGAATCAATTATCACAAACCTTAAATCTGATTCTACCCTGGTTGGGACAATATACCCACAAAATTTATTAAACTTACAAAACTGAACTTAGCCCTATTATCAATCATCTCTGCGTGCTATGTTTTAATAGAGGCGTGTTTCCTCAGTCATTAAAAAGGGCAATTGTTCATCGTATATATAAGAGTGGGGCTAGAGACGACGTTAATAACTACAGACCTATTTCTGTTCTCACAGTGATTTCCAAAATTATTGAAAAAATTATTAATAAATGACTTTTAAATTTTATAAACAGATATAACATTTTATCGGACGCTCAATTTGGCTTTAGAGAAAAAAGGAACACAGAAGATGCTATTTTAACATTGACCGGCAATATTGTTGATATACTTGATAGAAGTGAGAAGGCTCTGTGTATATTTCTAGAACTAAAAAAGGCATTTGACACCGTCTCTATTCTTATCAAGAAACTTGACAGAATTGGTGTTCGTGGCCAATTTGTTCTTCGTATATCCGACTATCTTTTAAGGAGAACTCAACAAGTGAAAATAGACGATAACTCATATAGTTCTAATGAGCTCTGCACTCAATATGGCATTCCACAGGGTAGTGTTCTTGGACCTACCCTGTTCGTCATATACAGCAATGACCTCACTAAATTACCTAACGGTAAATCTTCTTACGCTGATGATACAGCGCTCTTTTCATGGAAAAACTGGGATGAAGTCCATGAGTCAGCCCAAGGGCCTACATACTGTTATCAAATGGTTATAGCAATCTTCTTACCTTAAATACTAGTAAAACAAAATATATAAAATTTGCAATCAAAACTTCCTCGCAACCCAATAATAATCTTCATCTAATTGCCCATTCATGTGAAAACCCTTACAGAGCGCCTAAATGTAATTGTCAGAACCTGGAAAAGGTTAGTTTCACAAAATACTAGGGATATATCTCGATCAGCAACTAAATTGGCATAAACAAATCGACACTTGCACCCACAGAGTCAGAAAGCTATTGTGGTTGTTCAGATACATAAGGCACGTCGCCGACAAACAACTTATTACTTACATTTATACTGCTCAGGTACAATCCATCGTACTATATTGCTTGCCAATATGGGTGGTACCCACAAAATCAAAATTATTAAAATTGAGAGGGCTCAACGTTCACTCCTTAAAGTTATGACATTCAGGAAAATTACATCGGGGACTTCTGAACTATATCGGGACTGCAATGTTTTAACTGTAAGGCAACTTATCATACTTAAATGTATTCTTAAAACACACAAAACTATTATCCCAAATCTTAAGCAAGCGTAATCCCTATTCTGACGTTTTCTACCCAACTGTTAAAACAAAATTTGCTCGTACAAATTTCAATTCCCAATCTCACTTCTTGTATAATAAATTAAATAGGAAACTCAAGTGTTACAGCAAACATTACTTTGAGTGTAAAAAATCGATTACTTCTTGGTTGAAACAGCTTGACTATGACAGTACTGAATCATTACTTACACACAAAACGTAACATACGTTTGTTCGTATGAAATATATATTAATTTATCTTATTATATTACATTTATTATTTTGTTTTTACTTTTATTTATTGTTGTTTTACTTTTTTTTTGTATAGATTGAAACACATACACACACACACACACACACACACACACACACACACACACACACACACACACACACACACACACACACCACACCACACACACCACACCATACACCACACACACTCACTACCACAGCTATTATAATTATTGTTACACACACACACACAAGCACTGCGCTTTTAGTACTTTACCGTTTGCAGCCCTAGCAAAGGTAAAAGAAGATTACAATAGGTACAATGGGTGCCTTCAAGGTAGATAAAGAAGTATTGTCAAGCTAAGTCAGTGCGTTTACCACGTTCAGCTACATAATATAGTTACGTGATAGATAGACGGTTCTAGTAATGTTCACACAAAAACGAATGCTGAATAACTATCATCTCCCAAGTCTTTTCAGCACAAAACTCCAGATATCCTCCGAGGTAAAATATTTAGGTCTTACCTTGGACAGCAAACTTAATTGGAATAAACACATAGAAAACAAAATCAACAAAGCTAATATAACTTTCTGGCAATGCAGAAACATGATTGGCAAAAGATGCTAGGAAGGTTAATGACTTCTCCATCAGAATACTGACCAACAGTAGGGCGGTACTACAAGCTTTGAGTTGCAATGTAGTGAACTCGGGACTAATATACTGTATGAATGCCATCAACGATTAAATGAGGTATGTAAAACAACAATGTGACTCTGCAATGGATATAGCGACACAGTGGATCCAGAGGCACCGATGCAGGAGACGAACTGGCTAGAAGGGATCGGCTCTAGCCACTATAAGGCCGGAACCAATCGTACCAATCCCCTTTGGTAACGTTCGTTCACTGGTACGTAGACACTTCACTAATCAACACGCTCAGCTTTGGAAAAATCTAATAGACTGTAGACAAGCTAGGGAAGCCCTGCCTGAAATAAACAGTCGCTTAACCAAAGTTCTAATGAGACTGAACAAGCCGCAGATCAGTATAGTAACAAGTGCTATCACAGGACACGGCACCTTTAACAAACATTTATTTACCATAGGTGTTACAGATAGTCCCCTGTGCAGGGCATGTATGGGGGAGGAAGAAACGGCGGCCCACGTGTTGCTGAAATGTCCGGAGGTCGATACATACAGGGTTAAACATCTCGGCACGCCGGGATGTTTAGCCCTGACCCTGGCTCGACTCCCCGAAGTTACACGCAACATCAAAGGACTGTTGAACTTCTTCGGGGAGATCTTATGGCTCGAATAATTACATTATTCCTGCCCACACGTAAAATACGCGCTTAGACGAAGTTGCGGAAAACAGTCCGTCGTAAACTAAACTACGTGATAGATCCATGCTGAAGCTATAATATGCTTATAGCACAAATAGGTTGGCTTGACCGGGGAAAGACCACGCTTACCGAATACCAGCGTAAAGGTAACTTAATGCTGCTGTGTTTCGTATGGTTAGCCAAGAGATCCGGAGACCCTTTTACTGGAACCGAGAAATTCCATCTTAGTCCTCAGGGGTGACAACACATCTGAATTTTGATTCTAAATGTCTATGGGCCACAGCATCTACTTACCGTCAGGCGGACTGTGTGCTCATTTATCACCCTATTTCTATAAAAAATCTGCACTTACACTGTCGCAAATAGTAGAATATTATTAACAGAATCCAGTAATTAAAAATGAATCAGTTTATTAGTTCTGTTTTTTCTTATTTTTCTCATATTTGCATGAGACACAATACTTGTACTACAAAGAAGTTAATCTACAAAAACAGCGAATATACTTTATCGAAAGTTTGTGCGCCCTCAAATTTCTGGAAACGAATGTAAAGCTTTTACTTTGGCGTACAGCCAAACCGCAGCGTTCAATATGCTTATAGGGGTTACGGGATGCTTTCTCCCGCGTTATCTGGCAACATGCTAAACCTTGAATATTGCGATGCTAACACAGTCGTTGAGTGGGACTTGAATTTGTATGCGATTGTTTATATATTATACAGTCATAGGTTTTGCTACTTGTATCTTAAAATATTTGCGCGATAAAATATTTTATTAAATTTCAATTTTATTTTTTTTGCTTGTTTTTTGTTTTTGCTATATTAAGCCATACATTTTTACAACTTTTGGCTTGTCAACCCGACAAGGCAAAAGTATTTTGTGTTTAGTTATTACGTAAAAATTGTACCTATATTAACATATATGGACCTGAGTCTGAAAATAAATGATGAATAATATGATGAATATAGTAAAAACCCAAAATTGTGTGGTCGGGGGACCCCCGTAAAGAACGAAGTTAAAATAATATTTTTCTAAGTTTGCATTATTTACAATTGCTGCAGTTTCAGTTCCATTATAAAATTGAAATAATAACACAATATTATAAATCCCGTACGAATTAAAACAATAACGGAAATCAGTTTAAGTAATAATATTTACACGTGTTTAGGGTTAACATTAACGGTATCATAATAGTTCATTTTAGGTTAAAATTATATGCATAAAAGGTTTCAATCATTTCGTACCTACACACTTTCATGTATCGTGTACTATTATCTTTAAAGTGGAAAAAACCACGCTTCGGGACACTTTCTGGAACACGAAGGGGTGACATTCACCCGGGGGAGGGAGAGTAGATAAAATTTAACTTTGCTCTCTGAAAAGTTCGCGGCCCAGGGTACTTAACGATGAGTAATTAGCTTGTTACTCATGTCACTAGTTACAACACTCAGTAGTATTATAAAAGCAATCACTAATTAAGTTTGCACTCATAGTTCAATTATTTATTGAACAACAAACATCACCATGTCAGCCGAATTGAAATTCTCGGAATTTTAAACACCGCGCCGTAATAAAATTCCTCGTAAAGAAGGGAAATACACCGAAAGACATTTTTGAAGAGATGTCATGGGTCTTCAGGATTCTTCGCCTTCATATACAATGGTGAAAAAATGGTCCCGCATAGTTCAACAAGAACGAGAGCTGTGAAGACGACCTCGCCTGGGCCGCCCTGTCACGGTACTGATCGAAGAAAACGTCCAAAAGTCGAAAAAATCGTTCTGGCCGACCAAAAATTAAATTGTGGCAGATTGCTGAAGAACTGCAGATTAGTAAAGAACGAGTTGTAGAAATTTTACACGAACATTTGAATATGAGAAAATAAGCGCGCTGTACCGAAAATGCTCACACCGCTCAACAAGCAACGTCAACTCGCAAGTTGCAAAGATTTTTTGGAGCTAGTCAGCGATAACAAGGAAGACATTTGGCAACGAATAGTTACCGTAGATGAAACGTGGATTCACCAATATGATCCGGAGTCCAAACAAGAGTCCATGCAATGGATAAAAAAAAGGAGAAAGGCCGCCGAAGAAATTCTAGCTGGAAAAGTCGGCGTCCAAACTAATAGCGATGTTTTCTGGGATAGCGAGGGAATTTTGCTTATCAACCACCTACTCAGGGAAACTACGATTAATAGCCATATAAATACGCCAATTTATTGACTCAGATTCGCGAGGTTATTGTACAGAAACGACGTGGGAAACTGACGCGTGTAGTGCTCTTTCTGCAAGACAACACGCCCGTTCACACCGCATATGTTGCGAGGCAAGCCCTGAAAGACACGGGATTCTCAGAGATTGACCACCCTCCGTATAGCCCAGATCTAGCACCTAGAGATTTTTTCCTGTTTTCCAATTTGAAAAGGACTTACGGGGCCGGAGATTTGCAGATGACAACGAAATGAAAGCTGCGGTTGATCGTCATTTAGAAGAGAAAGATACAGAATTTTTTTTTTTGATGGGTTTAAGGCATTGAATACGAGATGAGAAATTTATTTCACTTGAGGGAGATTATATTGAAAAAAAAATAGAAACCATATATTTTCTTTCATTAAGTACCTTAGGCCGCGGACTTATCAGCCGCCCTCGTATGCCGATAGATAAAAGTACTCCATAAATTTTGCCAATTTTTCCATACATTGCTATCTAGAATGCTTGAACTACGTATTTATAAAAAGAAAAGTAAAATAAATATAACATCTATAGAAATAAATAAAATGAAGTATCTGTTTGTAATGTCAAAACACACACAAACATCTTCTTTCTAAATGCATATTCAATGAAATTTAATTTAACCACTATTAATGGCGTGTTTGTTATAAAAAAGGAAACAGTTTTTAAGCAAATACAGTCTAGTTATTATATGTATGATGTATGTACATAATATGTTTTTTATATATGATAATATCGTCCATTATCTGGCTGTTTTGGTATATTCATGTTTAATAAAAATAAAAAGGAAGCTTAATTCGCAGTTTACTATGTTTCTTACTCAATAGCGATTTGTGATACAATAGCGAGTTTCTACGGAAGCTTTACCTGCATGTGCGACATGCAGATAAAGCTTCCGTAGAAAGACGCTGAAAAATCGTTTGTATCTCGAATGAAAAATGGAAATCTTACATGTAAACTGGATATCACGCACTATATTATGATGGAAGAATATATAACTATTCTACATATAAAACTTGTTACAGTGGTTTAATCCTTTAACATAGCAAAATGATAGGTGGTAAGTCTCCTTTCCTGTTTTGTTATGTCTAGTTTTTTTTTATACTTAAAGTCTTATATTTATACTTAAAACTTAAAGTCCAGCTGATTGTAAGTGGCTATTGCAGTCCATGGATACCAGCAGCCGACTTCAAATAAAAAGATTATAGATGCGTTGTAATCCTCGCTGGCTCTCTATACCCTTCAGACGGGAACACAGCAGTGCAGGCGCTGTTATTTGGAAAGTAATAGGTACGAGGGTGATACCTATTCAGGCGGACTTCTAGACAGAAAACGATTCCTACCAACCAGTATATTTGCCTCCATTTTCTTTTTAAATGTGCCGGAGGTGCCTGAGTGTGTCTATCATTCTGCCGCTCTAGTCTTAAATTTGCCACATTTATAAAACTTAGGGTATGATATTTATGAGGAGTTTTAACTTGGAATTTTGGAATATATATTGTGTTGTCGCATACACATGTTGTGCCATTATATGCCATACGAAAAGCAAGGTTCGCAAATGACATATAAAATAAATTTTCACGTCCTCTTGGATTATGATTTGAAAAAATATATTATGTCTCGAACGTGCCATCTTCACGATGTATCATCGCCATTATCATCATTACAGCCCATCAAAGTCCACTGCTGAATATAGGCCTCCTTGCTACAATAGAAGAGATCCTTTTCACATAGTTGAATACTACGGGCTAACAAACAAGAAACAGAGAAAATAAGAAAAAAACTAGCCAAGTGCCTGTTGGGCCACGCACTATGTAGAGGCAGGGTTGCGTAGTTGCCCGTCATAATACGTCGGCTTTCTTGATAATGAGCATGTCGGAGCATCTATAAAATACATCCGCTCACACTTTTACTATTTTAACAATTAACGCTATCCTGATGTATTTCCGAGATCAAAATTGGATCTTCTGTTGAATTTCCGACAAGCATATTATGACATCGCGGTTTGACCGCTATAACGAAAAAATGGGCCCAAATAGGACGATCGTAACTGAAGGGCTTATTGTGGTATTACAAAAGATGAAAAAACTTATCGCTTTGGAAAATAATACAAGCTACATCAAATCATTCACATGCCAAGTAATTACAAAGATGATCATAGTTGACTATCTATCTATATATTCCTGGCAGTGCAACCTATATAATATATACCGTAACGAACCTTCATGTCTACCACCACTACCCTAAATTATCCTAAAGTCGCCCGCGTAAACCAAGAGCGTGACGAATGAAACTGTATGAGGCTATATGATTGTATGAATACTTTAAATGAGGTAATAGTAAGTAAGTAAGAAAGATCGTCCCTGCCTATCCCGCAAATGAAAAAGTAAAGCTATAGTAGTAATGCATGCAAGTCGTTTTCTTCATAAAATGTTTATTTTTTTACTGTTTATAATAACATTACAAAGTTATAATGCAGTTAGTTTTAGGTCATTTTCTATGGAGTTGTAACAAAATTTTTACTAAATCAAGTGCATTTTATAAGTTGGTCGACTATTACTCGTGAAATTCTTAATTCTACTTAGCTGTGATAGTTTTCCTTTTAACATCATTATATATATTACTATCGTGTATGCTTTTCACATTTCTAAAAACAGCGGTTTAGTTGGAAGAGGGGGGGGGGGGGCACACATGACTCCAATGAAAATTACCACTTTGAAGCTAAAGAAAGATCTATTCAACGGTACCTTACACGAATAGATAGAATAGACGGGTAAAAAAATCATCCTCCATTTACTTGTATGGGAGGTACCGCAGATAAAAAGGTTTTTAAGATTTTATTTCACAGTTTTGTAGGCGTGAATAATATCTATAACTATGCCAGATTTGTAGCACCTAAGGTTTCTGAGTAAAATCGCGGATGGACGGACGGACGGATGGACGGACGGACATGGTGAATCTATAAGGATTCCTTGTTGTGTAAATACGGAAACCTAAAAACTGACTACATTATGTTTGCTGTAGATTATGTGAAACCCTCCTATAACCTCGAAATGCTCGGAAACCTTGCTGAATGGCTATATTTAGCTTTTAAACGAGAAAAGAACTAACCCTCTTATCACCGGCAGCGATGACCAGTCGCGGATCCAGTTTCCTTAGGTACTTTACCGCACGTGGACCCCACGGACCGATAGTCTATACAGCAAATGGCACAAGTATGTAGTCATCGCTCAGACACTCATATTTGCACCACTTACTCAGTTCAGCCGCCTCTAATGCCGCATCGGATCTAAACGAGGTACCCCTGAGATAAGAGGCTGCATTCTACCCTAGTTTATGCTACGCTACATCCGTAGCCACTTTGTTTTACACTTTTATACTTTTTATCTCCTCCTAAGGGATCAAAGTCATACCGTCGGGTCTCTTGCCATCGTCTCTAAATATTCCACAAGGCTCCAAAACCGAGGGAATATTTTTAGAGATAAGAGCTCTTGGGATGACATCGTTCAAAGAACCGTGACTGGAAAACCTACCAGCACTCTTCTTACATGAAAGTCCGTGGAGCCCAAACTCGTAGACGCTCCTTCTACAAGGGCACAGATGAGGTTTAAATGGTATGTAAAAGGATATTAAATCCTACCTTAACTAGAACCAGAGCCGTACAGATCTGTATAGAAAATTGGGATCTTCATTACCTAAATAGGTAACCGTAACGATATTTAGAACGGTTTACAATCCACGTAGAAAATCATAGTTGTTAAATTGTATTTCCTGTTTATTAATACATTAGAATATGCCGCATTAAAATACACGTTTTAAATTGAAAATTACACACGAAAATTGATAATTTACTGAAAACGCTAAAGAGACCAACTCTAATGCCGTTTCGTGCCATGAATAGTAATGAGACATAACATCGCTTTGCATGATCACATTAGACATATTTACTCTGAAACTACGATATCTACGAAGTAACACAATAATGATCATAATAAAGGGTTTCACATTATCTTCACACAACCTCTTATTTCAAGGTAATAATTATAACTATTTTTACATGCACACAAAACGAATGACGTAATAGACAAGGATGTTTTCTGTAAATACTAGGAACAAACACAAGCTAGTAGTACCAGTTACTCGACTCCACCGAGTCAGTAATTCATTCTTGGGGCGATGTATACGCTTTACAACAAAATCCCAGAAAATATACAAAATTGACCTGCTCAAAATTCAAAAACTTTATTAAACATAGTTTGTATAAAAGGTTATTATAATGTTAAGGAATTTATGGATGATAATAACCCTGGGAATGAGGTGTTCGCTGCCAGGCTGTTTCTAATTTGTTTTGTGGTTAATTGTGTAATATACATGATTGTAAGCTGTTATTTAAAAAAAGTCCCGCTGGATTTCTTGCTGGTTCTTCCCAGGACAGAGGTTTTTTCGAACCAGTGGTAATTAGACAAAGAGTGACTTTCAATAAGTATTATTTATAATCTATATTGAATAAAAAGTTTCTGTTTTGTTTCTGTTTCTGTTGATATTCATGAAAAGTGAGGTAATAAATTTCAATGAAAACAATTATATATAATATATCTCTCAATAGAATAAGGATGAAAAACGAGCACACAGTCCACCCGATGGTAAATGAATGCTGTGGTCCATAGACATCTACATCTATCCTCGATTAAGAATCAAAATGCAGGTGAACCCCTGAGGACTAAGATGGAATACCTTGTTTCCAGTAAGAAGAGTATTCGGTTCTTTACACTCACCATACTAAACACAGCAGCATTGAGCTGCTATTTTACGCTGGTATTCTGTGAGAGCGTGGTCCTAGCCCGATCGCGTCGACCCATTCTTGTTAAAACCATAATATAGCTGCAGCAGGACTCGATCGCGTAAGAAAAATTGTGTAAAAAAAGATTTGCAAAAATAAGCTCTGCTTATATACTCATAGATAAATGTGTAGGTTATGTTGCATGATGTTGTTGCTGCGTAGGAGAATTCATCGCAGGATACTTGGCCTTTGGACAAAAAAACTATCAGCCCTTTTTTCACCATCGGCGAGGAAATGTTTCGGAAATTGTTTTATTTGAAAGTTCACGGTACGTAAGCCCCGTGGATCGAGAGTCTGCAGATGACACAAATATTTCACCATCTCTCTGACACACATATTTACTTTACATTCACTGTATACTGTACACCAACAAAAGTAATTTATTTTGATTATTATTTACTCATCCTCACACTGAGATTAATATAGGTGGTAAATCTAACACTATACGGCAGCGTAAAAGAATTCATTACCCCATATAAGAGGTGACATAGGGAAATGAGGTAGAAGGTGGGAACAAATTAACATATTAAAACTGCGGTTGCCGGGAAAATATTACCAATGAGCCAATATATGCAAGAAGCCTATGTTCATTAGTGGACTTTTGGAAGGTTATAACAATGTATCCGTACCGAGTTTCAGTTACGGCGGCCAGTCTCAATGGAGACTAGCCATCTGCAGAACAGGACTATAGTGCCCGAGTGTATGCTTTTTTATAGGAGAGGGGCAAACGTTTTTCGTCAATCGTTCTTCATTCATTCTCTCGACATGGCCAAACCATCTCAGCATACCTTTCTCAATTTTGTATCTACATCTTCTTTCAGACCACAACGTTTCCTTATCTAACTATTTCTTATCCTGTCACTCTTTTTTTTTATAGGAGAGGGGCAAACGAGCATGCGGCTCACCTGATGGTAGTGACTACCGCCGCCCATGAACAACTGCAACACCAGAGGAACCAGAGGAATTGCAGATGCGTTGCCGGCCTTTTAAAAGGAGTAGGCTCTTTTCTTGAAGGTCCCTAAGTCGTATCGGTCCGGAAAAATCGCTGGTGGTAAACTATTCCACAAGGAAGTTGTGCGAGGAAGAAACCATCTTCCGAATCGCACAGTGGTGGACCGCCAATCATCCAGATGGTGTGGATGGTATCGGGAGTTCTGCCGATATGTGCGTTCGTGAAATTTGGCGACTGGGATTAATCCGAACATCCTCAGAGCACTCCTGTGGTAAAGCGAAAGAAAATGCAAAGAGATGCAACATCTCTTCGCAGCGCCAATGAATCGAGCCGATCGGAAGGACTCGGTCGTCGACGATTCGAGCCGCTCTGCGCTGGATGCGGTCAAGTGGAAGGAGCTGGCACTGGGGAGCCCCAGCCAGAGATGGGAACAGTATTCCATGTGAGGCCGAACCTGCGCCTTGTAAAGTTGCAGGCGTTGTGCCGGCATGAAATACTGTTCAAGCTTTTAGAGGCCAATTTGGCCTTCTCCAAGTGACCGCGAAACTGCACGTCACCGATATGTCGACGCCGAGGATTCCGACACTGGCTGAGGCAACAAGGAGTGCCTTGAAACTGAGGAGATACGACAAAGGGTTGTTTTGCGGTAAACGCGCAAACTTGTGTCTTCTGAGGATTAAACTGACTAGATTTAGTCGCCCCAATCAGAGACTTTGTTCAGCAAAGACTCGACTTCAGACACAAGTTTGTTCCGGTACTCGCGACGTTTTCCGAGAAATATTCGCACGGCCGGCGTATAGAGCATCACCAGTGCTATCATCCGCATAGCAATGAATGCTACCGGTTTGCAACATATCATTGATATGCAGAAGAAATAGCGTTGGTGATAGCATGCAGCCTGTGGAACACCAGCGTTAATAGTTTGTAGTCGGAGCATGCACCGTCTACAACGACCTTGATGCTCCGATCTGCAAGAAAGCTGGTGATCCAATTGCACAATATCTCGGAAGCCCATAGGAAGGAGCTTGAAAGAAGCGCTTTGTTAAACCCGATCGAAAGCCTTCGCAATGTCCAAACTAACGGCCAATGCCTCCCTTGACTCTACTGCCTCCACCCATCTATGAGTCAGGTAGACCAGAAGATCACCAGCTGATCGACCCCGACGAAAACCGTATTGGCGGTCACTAATCAGCTGGTGGTCTTCAAGGTACCGCATGAGCTGCCAGCTTATAACGGACTCCATTATTTTGGAGAACAAGGTGATGGCGATAGGCCTGTAGTTGGACGGGTCTGAGCGGTCGCCTTTTAGGATCGGTTGGACAAAAGCTGTCTTCCATGATTTTGGGACTACGCCTAGGGAGTAGGAGTACCGGAAAAGACGCGTTAGAACCGGTGCCAACTCCGAGCACACGTCCTCAGCACAATTGGGGATTCCGTCAGGTCCACTGACTTGTGGATGTCCAGGAGAGGAGTGCTTTGCGAACCGACCGCTGTGAGAACCGCACATCCGGCATGGAGCACTCACACCGCGGGATGGTCGGCGGTGTGTTCCCCGTTATCAAGAGTCGAGTTGGACGCAAAAGTGAGCCTAAAAGGTCGGCTTTCTCTTTTGCGGCGTGGGCCAGTGAGTCGTCCTCCTGTGCAGAGATGGTAGTGATGGCTTACAGAAATTCCTTGGACAGCCTTGGCGAGAGACCAGAATGCACGGGTTCTCGAAGGAAGTCGAACTAGTTTCGCCAATTCTGCCTATGTGCTCTGACTTTGCCTGGCAATAACACTTTGAAGGACCTGAAGGCGAAGTTATACTTCTTTTTAAGCATGCTGGTGTTTACATCGGAGGTACAAAGGAGTGTTCCAATTTGTACCCCGGGTAGGAGAGAGATACGAAGTATCAGTCGGAGAGGACACCTGCGTCTCGGTCAGAAAGAGCAAGGCCGGCTTCGCCGTCTCGAGATGATAGTAGAAGGCGTTTAGGTTCGAGGAAGTCCCTGATGTTGCAGAAACCACGGATAGCGTGGCAGGGTCGCCTTGGTCTTGTTGCTCAGTTTGCCCTGAGCAGTTATTTTTGAGCGGAATTTTGCCCCCAGAATACGCGGGCTGCCTGAGCACCCACGCTCAGGAGTGGAGTAGCATGGTCGTGGATGCTCAGCGAGGGATTCTCCAGGGTGCTGGTACCTCCTGGGGTAGTCTAAGATTTAATTCCGCTACCATGTTGACGGGGAGATTTGGGCCTCCGGTCACCTGCACTCACCAGACGAAACGCAAAAGCAGAGCTTCCACTTCACGCCGGTATTCTGTGAGGTCGTGGTACTAACCCGGCTCGAGCCGGCCCATACGTGCAACAGCAAAGCTGCTGCGTGGCTCTACCACCGTTAAAAATGCGCAAGCACAAGTGTACTCTCTATTCCCTCACTCTCATACTCCGATGGGACGGTAATCTGACACGACCACAGAGAGAGAGAGAGATCAGGCGCAAGACCAACGGCTTTACGTCCTTTCCGAGGCACGGGGATGTATCACCGCCAACTTCTCAAATCCGCGGTGCCACTGAGAATTTCTAGTTAGAAAAACCCAATAATTGATTTCAACCCGACCCGGGATCAAACCCGGCACCTCAAGATCATCTGTCGCGTTTGCGACCACTAGACCACAGAAACAGTATAGAGAGTAGTGGAGGTAGGATAGACCGTAATAAATGATGAACGAATGAATTTTAAATAGAAGTTTTAAATATACCTGAACAATGTCCGCATCAAATATCGTCATTTAATAGTTTATACTGTACTTAATACTTTAATATTTTATATTACTAGCAGCTTTAAGTGCTCACTCGAAGTATACCGTTTCCCACAGGGTATTGAACTGACAGCAAAAGGATGTAGACTGTATCCCTTAATAATAAAATGCACAAAATACACTGCTGAGTTTATTTAGAAGGCTAGAAGAAAATCTTTAGGTGATTTCCCTTGAGATTTCAATAGAAATTATAAAAGCTGTGCTGTATTAATAAGCAAAAAGTGTTAGTAATCAAGTGCCATAAAAAAAATGCAGATTTAAAAGTAGTCATTGGTGCCGCATTAGTCTAGTTGTAAGCGCGACTGCTGATCGCGGGATCGGGTTCGAATCCGGGTCGGGTTAAAATCAGTGATAGGTTTTCTCTCAACAAATTCTCGATAGCAGTCGAGAGTCAGAAAGTTGGCGGTGTTTCAACCCTGTGGCTCGAAAAGCACGTACAGTCGTTGGTTCTGCACCTGATCCTTCCTTTGTGTCGGAATACCGTCCCATGGGACTAAGAGAGTGAGGGGTTAGAGAGTGCACCAGTGCTTGCGTAAAATTCCGGCAATATAATCCTGTTCTACACAGATGGCTAGTCTCCGTTGAGATATAATGTAATGTAATATATATATATTTCATAATGTCATAATTTACAATGTTAAAGTCATTCATAATTTATATTATTTATTTACATAACATAATATACAATATTTTATTACATACAATATTAAAAACTAAATATATAATAGAACAATGAACCTAAAACTAAAATCCCAAAAAAATATTTTATTAATAACTAAAATATATTATTAAAAGGAGATCCTTTAGGCAAGGTTCGAAGATACTGGCAGCGTTCCCCTTTGAATAGCTAGACTAATTCTTTGTCCGAGGTAGCTGCCAGCTCTTCGGTCTCCTGTGACGTCGACTAACCTTTTGCTATTTCCTTAAAAGCCTTATAGCGCTAGGACCCCACGGACCAAGGGTCTCGACACCGAATGAGACAAAAACATATTCGGAGCCTAGATCCCTGTATTTGCATGCTTTAGCTTTTTCAGCCGCTTCACAAGCCGCACCAGCTCTGTTCATAATTTAATTTTAAATGTATTTTAAATTAATTAAAGGTATCATGATGTCATTAGAATGATATCAAATTCTCAGATAAAAGAAGTGATGAATTACGTCCATCATCATATGTCAGCATGCATACTATTATAATTTTGAAATTATTTAACATAATAATATTTTTTAATATCCATTCACGTATCTTTTGGCAATTAGACTTATAGAGCCGTGCTTGAATTTTTTGGGATTTTATTAAATATTTTACACACATGCAGTAACAACCTTTCTGACAGAATCGGTTTATGATCTAAGGTAAGCATATCACTATCTTATTGCACTCCTGCGTAATGCGCGCGACTTCCTGAAGCACTACACAATCAATCAACAACAACGCTAGAATCATCTGGCGAGAAGCAAACCAGCCCCATGGGTGGAATGCAAAATAAGTTCCAATCGTTCCATTTTACTCATCTCTATTCGATGAGGTTACGGTTGACCGAAAATGGGTGAATGAAAATATACAGTGCGCAAATACTCAAACTCAAATAAATATGTTTTACAATTCAAGCGTTTACGTTCAATAGTTTCAAGTTACAATTCTAGATTCGGAAGTTAAAAGCACTTAAGTCAAATCTTTTGCATGCAAAATTTTACAGGCGAGGGTTATTTTCGATTGGTGTGAAAAAATGTAGTACGGTTTTTATTGTTATTGTTTTTATTACATAATCACGAACTAGTTACACGTTAAATTTAGTATATTTCAAACTTATTTATTATTATCTGAAATATCTGACTTAAGTTTTTATGAGCGCAAAGAAATCGCAACTTAAGTGTTTATTACTGTACCATACAACCAAGTAGCTTATTAATGTTTAAGAATATAAAAATGAACTATCAATAATATTTAATAATTATAATTATGCTTATTAGTTAAGCTTTAATAATAAACTAAAAGCTACTTTCTTCAGAATTTGATATATCTGGATCAACGTCAGTTGTGTCTGCAAATTCTGATAAAAATTATGGAAACATTCCGGTATTAAAGGTAAAAGTAATATTATGTCACGTTATTTTTCATTGTTTATTGGTACCGGATTTGCAGTAATCTGCATCAAATTAAATTCCTGTTCTCGTCGCGTGTTCCGTTTGAAATTAATTCATCGTTCAAAACATTCATTTCTTGACAGACATTTTTTGTATTTTATGAAGCCATACTCAGCTTCGTAACACAGCCACTTCACATCATGCCATTTGAAAATATTTCCATCATCGTCTTTTCTTCGGGCTACTAACGGCCCTTTCAATAATCCAGCGAAGTCAAAAAATCTGTTTGCCGCATTTCTTTAACTGTAAATTTTTACTGCTCGACCTGACTAGTTGCATCCATTCATGTGAGTGATTAATTTCAATTTCACTTTTTCTTATTTTTCTATAATTGCATGGTCCAAGTCCACCTCCATATGTATGATCAGGTACCATAAATTTATGATTTATTAACTAAATAGAGGTTTTACTGACAACAAGTAGGTATACATTGCAGCCACATGGTTGTTCTTATTTTGTCCTCCGCAAGTATCAGAGTACAAAATGACCTCTGAAACTTCTTTAGGAAGTTCTTTAAATATAAAACAAATAAGAGGCTATTTGATTAGCTCCTCGACCCGAAATTCCCTCATGCCACATGTGGTGCGTTGACATTCCAGTTCCGTTGTCATGTATCGTAAGATTAAAGGTCGAAAGTTGTCTTTTGTAAAAGGCTACAGATGATTGCAAAGCTGGGGTTGGCTAGCATTGTTGTAAATCAAAAGACAGACACTTGATTTTTTTATCTGTAACTGCGGTATTTTTGTCAAATTTCTTCTCATTGTAAGCCATATCAGCTGCTAGCAAGTGTGCGTCACGTTCTGTTTCATGAGCAGATTTTTTCCTCTCGTCCGTAGCAATGTTTAATTTCATTTTAAACAAGTCGCAAGTGTGACATGTGTCCACTTTTGGTTTTTTGAAACTCAAATTTAATTTGTGGTATTCTCTACGGTGAATCTTGTCACTTACAGGATTTTCATGTGACGTTGAATAAAGAGAATACATTTTTGATATTGTTAAATGCGATGGTAAATATTTCCGGGTGCTTTTGCGTCTAGTGTTGTAGCTTTCATAAAGCGGAAACGAATTGATATGATTAATCACCTCTTCAATTTTTTGTTCAGAATGTTTGTTCGGTGGTGTATACTTCCCACGTTTGTCTGTTTTTATAATTCCACTTGAGCTGCTACGTTTCTTCAACCCGATTAGTTTAACAAAATTATCACTTATTGATAGGGTTTTTAGAAAACACCCTTGACACACCGATATTTTTTCACTATTGACGTTGAAATGATACTTGTAAGTGTACTGTCTACATTTTTGTTTGTCAGGATCTTCGACTCGAAGACGTTCAGTTTTTTTCTCTTGGATAGTGATCAAAGATGAAATGAATGCTGCCCTTAAATCGTAAAATCCAAGATTCCAAACCTCCTTGTGTATCAAAGCGCGCTGCTCATCACTTATTTTCTGTCGGCACTTATTCCGACAGTTAGGTAATTCCTTCATTTGACGTTTTCCAATAGTTTTCCCAGAAGCTGTCACATAAGATTGGCCAAGATTTCTTTTTAATTTGTTTTCTTGCTTCTTTTTTCTACAGGACACTGGTTGGTTTTGTTGTAGCAATGAAATATCTCCAATGTTTTCAGGTGTCCCATTGTATGGCGTTATATGTATATCCACTGATGCATTAGGAACAGCAATTTCCATTTCTTTATGTTGTGTAAGTAAGCTAGGACTGCCTGGAGAGTAGTTAGGATCGGCCACAGAATCGTCACTAGAAAAGTCACTTACCGTTTCATCAAAAGTAGTTTGTTTTTGAGTTCCAGATGTACTTGGTTGTGGATTACTGAATGGGTCGTCACATGTAAAAACAATAATAAAACTGATAACAGATTAGAAATTGTGATGTTTTAAATATAAAAAACTTTCTAAAGAGGTGTGGTTATCTCAATTAAAACTATTAAACAGTTTTGCATATTTACCCATTGTAATAAAATGATAAACTAACGTTCACATCAAAAACTTTTATCCCGACACAAATTACTGGGATAAGAGCAGGAAAGAAGTTCACAACATACCTGTATTCTCATTCATTGCTGCACTGTCATTATTTATGGCGAGATTCACCAATTTTCTGGCCCTTGAATCCATTGCGACACAATTAACTTAACGTACACCACCACCGTCACACAGAAACAAATAACAACTATTGAAGAAATGTGTATTTTTGACTTAACTAAAATTTACCACTTTATCAGACACTTAAAAAGAGGGTAAATACTTGAAAATATTATAAAGAACAAAACGGACCATTGTAAAAACCACTTAAGTCAGTCAGCTTGCAGTATAAAAATAACTTAAGTCAATTTAAGTAATTTTGTCGCCGCTCGAAGTTATATGGTACAGTCGGCTGTTGCGTCTAAATTAAGCGTCGGAGACTTACGCTTCTTCCAGTCGACGGATGATACAAAACACGATTGCTGTGACTTTTAGAACTTAGCGCAAAATTGACTTAAGTACTTTTGGCCGCCGTGTCTAGAATTTTTCTATTAAAAGTCTACGGACAACTTTATTATTATAGCATTTGTATCACAGTTTCTTTTTTACGATCCGTAGACAAGACACAGTAGCATTATGACGCATTTTACGATGATATCTCCATATACACTATAGTTATTCTCCGGACACGGCGACCCATTTCCGAACCATAAAAAATTTGCTGCAAGACATTGGCAAGTGTAAAATTTATGTATTTTCATTGAACTCCGGCTTTTCCCATATTGTTTATTAATTTTAGTCTTCTTGTGAAGCATGTTTTGGCTGCCTTAAATAGGTTTTACTGTTATAATTAAGTTTAAATATTATATTTGTGAACATGGTATTGTTATTACCTCCCGCTGTCCTTAAATAAATAAATAAACTCCTGGATACATAAATTAGTAGAGCTGTTACAAACACTGATAAATAAAATAGGAAAGATAATAGTTTTTAACGTGGTAGAGCCACACTGCAGCTATATTATGCTTGTGAAACAAATGGGTCGGCTCGACCGTGGTAGGATCACGCTCTCACACAATATCAGCGCTAAAATAGCAGCTTAATGCTGCTGTGTTTCGTATGGTGAGTGTAGAGAACCGGAGACCCTTTTTATTGGAAACGAGGCATTTCATCTTAGTCCTCAGGGGCAACGCATCTGCATTTTGGTTCTTAATCGAGGATAAATGTCGATGTTTATGGGCTACAGCCTTCACTTACCATCAGGTGGACTGTGTGCTCATTTGCCACCCTTATTCTATAAAAAATATGGAAATCAAGCGATATTTAAATTTTATATGGAAGTTTGCGGCACTGCCGGAGTCGGTACAGACGATAGGAAATAACAGCGATGGATTTCATTTCATTTCCTACCGCTTAGGAATCTTCCTGCGATTCGCCTGTGAATACATTATTATACGCTTTGCGGATGCTGCGGTTTGCAGTTATAAATAAATGTCATACTTCTTTGCTGTGAATAGGTTACATTAGAGATGGACATATTATTTAATAAATAAACCGCCTGTTAATATCAAAAATGTCAATGTTTTCCCAATTTCAAATGTATGTAATTACTATCCATAATTTTTAAATATTATTATGTTATACGTTATATTTTACAATTTGTTTATTAATAATTTATTAATAAGTACTAGTAGAGAAGTATAAAATCACCTCCATCAAACTGGAAGCCATGATGGATACTACGGAGAGATTTACCTGCTTCTTTATGCAAGCACCCTTACGACACCCACTGGACAATGGAATAATTGATTCTCTTAACTGCCAGCTCACGGTACCTTTAATTTATTATTTACCGAAGAAATAGCCAAATTAATTCACTTTGCAAATTTTAACAGAGTAAAATAATATTGCCTTTCATTTTGGAGCACTATAAGAATAATGTCCTCTAGACCGAATTTCGATCACGGCGGCCAGCCTCAACGGACACTACTATATAACTAATAATAAAAATACTATAGTGTAAAATATACTATAGTGCCGAAGTGTATGCGCAAGCACAGGTGCACTCTCTATTCCCCCACTCTCATAGTCCGATGGGACGGTAAACTGACACGACCTGAGAGAGATCAGGCGCGCAAGACCAGCGGCTTTAAGTGCTTTTCGACTCACGGAGGTGAGACACCGCCAACTTCCAGACTCCGGGCAGCTACTGAGAATTTATTGACAGATAAACACTATAACTGTTTTTTTTTGGCCCGGCTCGGGATTCGAACCAGCCCAAGCAGCATGCAAGCTGTATACGAGCTGTATTGAAGTTCGTTTTTATACTAGAGACTGTATTTTTGGCTGTATAGAAGCAGTATAAGCGCTTATACAGTTCTTATAAGTGAAAATTGGCACAAATTATGCAGCTTTATGCGTTTGTAGCGCTGTACAGTAGCTGTACAAGGATAAAAGAGTCTGTATAACTGCTGTATTACAGCTGTTATTTGGTGTGCAAAACTATTACACTACAGATATTGTCTTATAAGTAATTTATAAAGACAAACGTTCTAAATTGGTTTTGAATGGGATTACAAATGAATATAAAACAAAAGAAATTGAATCATGGCGACATTTAATGTATTTAACATATTAATATTATATTCGGATTCGAGTTGAGTTTTGACGATGATAATTGGTGAATTGGACGTGCAAAATTAGATTTACGGTAAACTTGTATATGTTTTCTAACGAAAAATTGCCGCGCCAGCAAAATAACAAAATAATACAAGGACAAAATACTAACTACGGTAACTATATATCGGTTGTAGAGGTAGAATAAAAATATATTAAATTAATGGGTATAATGGCACATTGGGGCACAGTGATCATTAGTCAAACTGAAATAATGGTATAGGCTAAGACTAATGTCTAATATTCCCAAATTTACATTTTTAATTTTGTTTTTATGGGTCTTAAAATGGCGACAATTTGCTAAACAGCCTAAACGCTATTTCGAAGGTCTTATAGTCTTAGTAGCTGTACTATGTATGCTATGGATTATATAATGCAGTCATTGGTTTTTAATCAGTTCTATAATTGGATATTTTTATTATTTACGCTGTATAGCAGTTTTTTCAACATAACATATAACTTTCATTAGATATACGTATAAAAGATGAAAAATCTTGTCTTAGGAACAGTGTTGGATAAATTTAATTTAGATTTAACATGGTCTTTTTACAGCACCAAATCTTTTTCTTTTTTCCACATATTGATAACAAATTAATTTTGTTCCACAATATGAACACGCAGCGCATGCAAAATGGCGATATTCTGTCACTTATACAGATTTAAGTTGTACTATGGCTGTTATTTTTTTAGTTTTATATCACTCTCATAGACAGAAGTCATAAAACTACTGTATTTACAAAAGTGTACAATGACACCATAAGAATAAGTTTTAGAAGAGAGTTTGCATACACCATTGTCCAGAAATAAGATTTTAGTGATACTATAATAACACTTAGAGTTGTATAAGCAAGGGACAGCATGCAAAAAAACAGCTTCTATACAACTTAATATCATCAGATATTATCAGATAATAAAATCTGATTGAAGTGTTACAAAATACTTAAAGTTGTATACTAGAGATTTCATATTCTGATTAAGAACCCTAAGCTTACTTAGATCCCATAATACAGACTTTATACAGCTTGAGCTGTATAATAACTCATAAACCACTCTTATAAGGATATAACCCCTTTTCAACACTCTTATACGCTTTTAAAAGAACTCTAAGTTCTATGTGGGCTGGTGTATTGATGTTCATAACGCTTGTGTGCTGCTTGGGAGGGACCTCATGATCCCAGCAGTCGCGCTTACAACCACTAGACCAACGAGGCAGTCAAGGAGTTGAAGCACTATAATATACTTGGTAAACATATTCTATACAAAGCAACCGTTATCGTCACTGTTACAGCTTATTAAAAGTGACTTGCTGAAGATAGGCCTTCCCCATAGCTTGCCTCATGGGGGAAATATTTGCGATACTTGCCACGATTGGTAGTATAATAATTTATAATTATTAATAATAATTAATAATTATAAATTATTATAATTTATTTTTATTATTATTAGGAAGACAATTCTGTCCATTACCTTTTTTTGTTTCCCTCCTTCGTCTTTTACGACACCCACGGACGATATGGGGTATTGATATTATTACACTGCCACTACATGGTAAAAGCAAAATCACAGTAATTTCTCGGATATAGAAATAGGAGTAGAAACGAGCTCACAGTTCACCTGTAAATGAATGCTGTGGTCCATGTTAGACATCTAAATTAATCCATCCTCGATCGAGATTAAAATAATGATCATTTGTCACCCTGAACAATGAGAAAATGCCTCAATACTAGTAAAAGGGAATCCGGTTCTCGTCACTGCTATATGAAACACAGTAGCATTATATTATTTAATGCCGGTATTCTTTCAGGGCTTAGTCTTTTTCTGATGAAGCTCTGGCTTCTGACTGATGCCGAAAATCCATTCTCAAAAAAATGAGTTTAAAATTTCATTCTCAAAATATAATTAGCAATGTAAAGTTGTGCTTAAAATTATTTCGTATTTATTGCATTTCACAAGAATAATGGAGTGGACAACTTTGTACAACGCAAACGAAACTTTCGAGTATTCGCTAATTTTAGGCTTTTGTTTAAGATTAACTTTATTTTGTAACTAAATCTTTGTTGTATTTGAGCTGAGTAAAGTTACAAAATTAATTCTATTCCATTTAAACACTCTTATGTACATAAAATCTGATCTGATAAGAGCTGCCAGTGCTCACGCACACATGCACCTCAAGCTTGTAGTAGTGTACCCATCATAGCGCGTTTGTATGAAGCTTTGCCTCTTTACGTACGGTTTCTTTACTCATGTGCTTTTTATATGTGGTAGAGCCACGCGGTAGCTTTATTATGGTTGTAGCACGAATGGGTAGGTCGATCGAGTAGGACCATGCCTCACAGCAGAATACCAGCGTAGTTAGTTAGTTAGGTTACGACGGACTTCAAAATAAAATTTTAGTTATAATTGGTATAAATATTATACAGTTTTTTCATATATATATTCTTCTATAATACGTGGTAGAGCTACGGTGCAGCTATATTGTGCTTGTAGCACGAATGTGTCGGCTAATATTGGTAATATTGGTCATAGTTAACACGCTTGAGGTTGGCAACAAGTCCGTCTGTCATTTTGAATGCAAAGCCTGACAATTAAGATCAAAATGTTTGACCAATCTCTACGTCTGAAGAGGTCCATGTCCAGTTGTGAAATTTACGGGCTGATAAAGATCAAAAGAAGATCCTCATATGAGAAAGGTCTCATTCTACTTCTTCTGCTTTTATTTTACCGTTACAGTTACCTTTCCCATAGACTGCCTCATGGGAAGATATCTGGCAAAATTGTCGCGCTTGGTAGGCGGATTGGCAACCGCAGTTTTTTAGTTGTTATTAAGAAGACGCTGCTGCCCATCTCATGATTTGTTTCCCTCTGTCGCCTCTTACAACATTCTTACTACGAGATTACATTATATTACTTACGAGATTAAATATTCTTACTACGTCACTACACGGTACTATTTTTATGTATAGCTTAAGTTGTAAGTAACGCGACAGTAAAATATATTATTCATTGTTATCTCGATTGATATGAAACTGGAACAATTTATTTTGCGTCAACATTTGTTTCTGGTAACGCGTAGTTTATAACCCGTAAAATAAAATAAATTGATTGTATAACATCGTCCTCTTGTATACAAATAAAACAACCGTGATTAAGAAGACTTAATGTTTTGTAGACAGTTTTATTTGTTTGATGTTTTAGATTAGTAAAAAGTTATTTTCGGAATAATAAAAAATGCGTTTTCAAAAATATGATTATAATCACCTTCACAATACCTTTTATTTATAATTATGGTGTTTTTATCAAGTGAAAATCACCCATCGTGAATGCCTCAGCCAAATCAGGCTTCAGCAGATACCAACCCTTGTTGGTTAAAAGCCCATCTCAAAATGACAACTTCAAATAATTGTTAAGAATCTAATTCTTACGAGTTTATGATGAAAAATATGGAAATATTGAAAATTAAGTTCATTTCAGCAATGATGTCCTCCAGACCGAATTATGGTCACGGGTGCCAGTCTAATCTGAGACTAGCCATCTGCGCAGGACAGGATTATAGTGCCCGGGTGTATGCGCAAACACAAGTGCACTCTCTATTCACTTATTTTCATAGTCCGATGAGACGGTTACCCGACACGATCAGAGAGAGATCAGGTGCAGGCCCAACGGCTTTACGTGTTTTCCAAGGCACAGGCGTGAAACACCGCAAACTTCTTGACCATGCTGCTACTATAATTGTTTGACAGAAAAATCAAATAACTGATTTGGACCCGATTCGGGATTCAAACCCAGGATGATCAGCAACTGCGATTACGACTATTAGATCAACGAGGCGGTCATTTAAGTAATACAAAATAATTATCATTGATGTCTGAAAATCGGACGCTTCCTGCTAGCCAATAGATGTCGTCTCGTCGATGAGGTGCACTTTAATGACACTTACGTGATCAATATTCAACGAATTAGTTGGTGACGGTAATGACTTAACGCTTTATTCAGCAATTTGTGACATACATGTACGTGATAAAGCCACACTGCAGCTATAATATTATTTGGTTCTAGCACTAATGGGTCGCTCGATCTTGGAAGGACCATGCTCTAACAGAATACCAAAGTAAATAGCAGCTTAATGATGTTTACGTTAGTATTCTGAGTTTCGTCTGGTGAATGTTAGAGAACCGGAGACCCTTTTTACTGGTTACTAGGTATTATAGCATAGTCTCCAGGGGTGACAATACATCGTCATTTTGATTCTTAATCGAGTATGATGTAGATGTCAATAGGTCGTAGCATTCACTTGCCATTAGGTGGACTGTGTACTCGTTTGTCACCGCTATTCTAATAAAAAAATATCTAAGTCCTCAGGGGTGACAATGCTCTGCATTTTGATTCTTAATCGAGAGTTATTTACATGCTATGCATGATGTACATACTATTATGGATTGTATTTACCATTAGGTGGACTGTGTGCTCATTTGTCACCCTTTTTTCTATAAAAAAAATCTGCGTTAATTTTTATCATCCCATTTGGAAAAACCACATTAAAAAAAAGTTGGACTAGAACAGACTGCATTAATTTTTGCTTTACGCTATATATCGTCGAGCTTTGGTAAGAAGTGACAACGGGAAAGGCAAGAAAGCCCTAATCTCCGATATTATATTATCAGGCAACGCACCTGCAATTCCCCTGATGTTGCATATATTAATGGGCAACTGTGATCACTTACAATCAGGTGAGCCATAAGCTCGTTTGCCTCCTCTTCCATAAAAAAAAAACTATTGTGACCAACCATGTATATGACCTTACAACGGTCATGTACATCCCGTAACTTTTTCAGACCGGCGACGCTCAGACCAGAGAGGAGGAGCAACGATACAGGTGCGAGACATTTATTTATTTATTCTATATTGCGTTTTTTTTGTCAAAAAAGAAATACAAGGACGGACTTAATGACGTTAGGCATCTGGTACTGCGATCGACGATCCACCTGCCAAGGATGACTATTGAAGAACAATGGTAAAAAAAAAGAACAGGAAGATATACCTTAATGATAAACGATCTGCCGAGTGTTGTGATTGATGCTAAATGTTTGCTGTTCGCTGACGACCTCAAGCTGTTTCTACCGATCAGGAACAGGAGGACTGTGAGAGGTTAAAACGCGACATTAACAGGGTGGTAGCGTGGTGCGAGGATAACAAGTTGCAGTTTAATTCATCGAAGTGTGTAACTCTAACTTTTACTCGCGCACGCAATCCCGTGCTCTATAGGTATGCACTGGATGGAGTAGCTATGGCACGAGTGAACGAGGTTAAGGATTTGGGTGTTCGTTTCACCTCAGTACTTAATTTCCAAAATCATATAGAGGACATCTGCAAGAAAGCGTATCGCAACTTAGGTTTCATACTGCGCAGGGCTCGTTGTTTCACTAACATTAAAGCCATTGTAGCACTGTATAACGCCTTAGTTAGGAGCCAGCTTGAGTGCAACGCGGTTATCTGGGCTCCACATGAAACTAAATATAGTCTCATGCTGGAGAGAATTCAAAACAAATTTATTAGGTTTCTATATTTCAAAAAGTATGGCGTATATCCTTTTACCCACTTAAATATCCAACCTTATTCGTTTTAGGTATGGTGGGATATAATGAACTCCGTGTTAGGCGCGACCTCGCACTGGTATCATATATTCTCCAAGTAATAAGAGGAAAGATAGACAATCCTTGTTTCTTGGAGGGTATATATTTGAATGTCCCGGAGCAATACGTGTGGCGAAGGCGGCGGCCGCGGCTGCTGGCGGTGCCGCGCGCCCGCACCAACTTGCTGAGGGAGGCGCCGCGCACTCGCGCCACCAGATTAATTAACCTTATCCATGAGGAAGTTGACATATTCGTATGTTCTGTGAGTGAATTCACAAGGGCGGCATTATTTATAATATGTTACAATAATTAAAATGTTTACTATTTTCACTAGCGCATTAGGTCATTAGATCCTGTAATGTTAGTGATAAGTTTGGCTGAATAAATAAATAAATAAATAAATAATATTTAAACGAATTCGAATTATAAACTATAATAGGTATAGTTTATACGTGGTAGAGCCATATTGCAGTTATATTATGGTTTTAGCACGAACGGGTCGGCTTAACTGGGGAAGAATAGAATAGAATAGAATAGAATATTGATTTATTTGCATTGAATGTAGGTATTAACAATAAGGTTATGACCAATAAGGTGAAGACCACGCTCTAACAGACCAGCGTAAAATAGCGGCTTAATGTTGCTGTCTTTCGTATGGTGTAGAGAACCGAAGACCTTTTTTACTACATACATCGTCAAAACTTGATGCTTAGCAATTATTTTAAGCTTATATATCTACAAGGTGGTGGTAACTACTGCTGGCTGGTAAGTACACCTGATAGTAAGTAGTTGCTGTGGCCAATAGACATCTACATCTATCCTCGACTACGAATCAAAATGCAGATGCGTTATCACCCGTGAGGACGAAGCTGGAATGCTACGTTTCCAGTAAAAGGGGTATCCGGTTCTCTACACTCAGCGTACGAAACACAGCAGCGTAAAGCTGCTATATTGAAAGTGTGAGAGTGATATCGAAAGAAGAGTGAATGCAGGAAACATGGTGAATGGAGCTTTGCACTCATTTATGAGCAGTCGGAAGGTGACTAACAAGGCTCGTTTGGCTGTGCATGAGGGGGTGTTGGTTCCGACACTCATGTACGGAAGTGAAAGTTGGGTATGGCAGAAGAAACATGAAAGAAGAATAAATGCAGTTGAGATGAGAGTATTAAGAAGTATGATAGAGTTAAATTGAGTTTTGTTTTTCTGCATATCAATGATATGTTGCAAACCAGTAGCATTCATTGCTATGCGGTTGACAGCACTGGTGATGCTCTATACACCGGCCGTGCCAATATTTCTCAGGAAAATGTCGCCAGTACCGGAACAAACTTGTGTCTGAAGTCGAGTCTTTGCTGAACAAAGTCTCGGATTGGGAACGACTAAATCTAGTCCAGTTTAATCCTCAGAAGACACAAGTTTGCGCGTTTACCGCTAAAAGAGCCCCTTTGTCGTGTCTCCTCAGTTTCAAGACACTCCCTTGTTGCCTCAGCCAGTATCGGAATCCTCGGCGTCGACATATCGAGTGACGTGCAGTTTCGTGGTCACTTGGAAGAAGGCCAAATTGGCCTCTAAAAGCTTGGCGTGCTCAGCAGAGCGGGACAGTATTTCATGCCGGCACAACGCCTGCAACTTTACAAGGCGCAGGTTCGGCCTCATGGAATACTGTTCCCATCTCTGGGCTGGGGCTCCCAGTGCCAGCTCCTTCTACTTGACCGCATCCAGCGCAGAGCGGCTCGAATCGTCGACGACCGAGTCCTTTCCGATCGGCTCGATTCATTGGCGCTGCGAAGAGATGTTGCATCTCTTTGCATTTTCTTTCGCATTTACCACGGGAGTGCTCGGATCGGAGGAATTGTTCGGATTAATCCCAGCCGCCAATTTCACGATCACACATCGCGGCAGAACTCCCGATACCATCCACACCATCTGGATGATTGGCGGTCCACCACTGTGCGATTTAGAAGATGTTTTCTTCCTCGCACAACTTCCTTGTGGAATAGTTTACCACCAGGATTTTTCCGGACCGATACGACTTAGGGACCTTCAAGAAAGGAGCCTACTCCTTTTAAAAGGCCGGCAACGCATCTGCAATTCCTGTGGTTCCCCTGGTGTTGCAGTTGTTCGCGGGCGGCGGTAGTCACTTACCATCAGGTGAGCCGCATGCTCGTTTGCCCCTCTCCTATAAAAAGAGTGACAGGATAAGAAATAGTTAGATAAGGAAACGTTGTGGTCTGAAAGAAGATGTAGTGACAAAAATTGAGAAAGGTATGCTGAGATGGTTTGGCCATGTCGAGAGAATGAATGAAGAACGTTTGACGAAAAAAGTGTATAAGGCGAGTGTAAATGAAAGTGTTGGAAGAGGTAGACCTAGGCGGACGTTTCTAGACCAAATCAGGGACGTCTTGAAAAAAAGCCAGGTCAAGAGTACCCTTAACCGAAGAGCATGTATGAAGTGAATAATGAAAGTGGACGAAGCGAAACAAGTATGTAAGGATCGTAGCAAGTGGAAAGAAGTGGTCTCTGCCTACCCCTACGGGAAAGAGGCGTGATTATATATTATATGTATTACGCTGATATTTTGTGACAGCGTGTTTCTTCCCCGGTCGAGCCGACCCATTCGTGCCACAACTATACTACTAATATAGCTGCATGCTGCATGGCTGTGGCTCTACCACGTACGAAGAAAAACAGGAGGAGGCAGATAATGTTTTGGGCGATCCGGCTGACCAATCAGTGTGCTTCGTTTATAATAGCCAACGATTCTTTTCGCAATCTTACTAAAGCGAGTGGCGTTTTTACAAAAACCCCTATCTTTTTTCAGTAAGGTTGAGAAATGTCTAATTATCCGTGTTTTCGCGATATCCCTAGATTTTTGCAGAAAATTCGGTTTATCAAATTATCGTGCGACATATACGAAGGGTGATCCAAAAGTAATGATAATGAAAATAAAACACGGTAATTAAAGTTAAAATAATAATTTATTTTTCTACATAGTCTCCTGACAAATCAATACATTTAGTCCATCTTTTTCAAAATCCAGGATTGCCTTTGAAAAAATTCTTTGTCTTGACCCTCCCAAAACGCTTCAACAGCGGCCATTACTTCGCTATCGTCTTCGAATTTCTTGCCTCGGGCGTTTCTTGAGCCGAGGAAAGAGGTAGAAATCACTAGGAGCTAGATCTGGCGAATAGGAGGTGTTCGAGCAGTTCGAATCCCGTTTCTTGAATGGCAGCCATCGCAACTGCGACTTTGTGAGCCGGTGCGTTGTCTTGGTGAAACAGCACTCCAGCTCGCAGTTTGCCGCGTCTTTTTCCTTAATGGCCTCCCGTAATCTTCTTATTTGGTCTGCGTAGTAAGAACCCGTAATAGTGGCTCCTTTTCCAAATATTCCACCATAATTATGCCTCGAGCGTCCCAAAAACAGATGCCATAACCTTTCCCGCCGAACTTGAAACTGAATTTTTGGCGTCGGTGAGGAGCTCGCTTCCAAGTCATCGATTGTTGTTTCGTTTCAGGATCAAAATGGTGAATCCAGGTCTC
This sequence comes from Parnassius orleans, assembly GCA_029286625.1. Lineage (NCBI taxonomy): Eukaryota > Metazoa > Arthropoda > Insecta > Lepidoptera > Papilionidae > Parnassius > Parnassius orleans. Next base: position 80,481 of record JAGSMP010000692.1, read on the forward strand.
GTCCATAGTCACAAAACGGAACAAAAATTTTCTTGATCTGCTTGGAACTTTTCGAGATTGACCCTCGAAATATCAACTCGATTTTTCTTTGCTCGTCGGTTAACATTCTGGGTACCCAACGCGCAGAGACCTTTTTCATATGCAACTCGTTCGCAAGGATTTTTGAACGCTGCCATATGAGATCCCTGTGACCTCAGCTACATGCCTGATGGTCACTCTTCGATCTGCCAACACAACATCTTCGACTTTTTCACGTTGTCTTCATTGAGGACGTGGATGGGCATCCTCGCGATGTTCATCTTCAGTGGATGTTCTGCCCAGTTTAAACTCCTTGGCCCAGCGTGCAACTGTAGAATATGGAAGAGCAGAGTCCCCAATGTTTCCACTAAGTCACTGTGTATGTCTTTTGAAGACATTTTTCAAACAGAGATACTTGATGACAGCTCTAATTTCGTTTTCTCCATGTTGATGTTATCTCTTTGACAGTTCGTATTCAAATGAATGTATCTCCCGGAAATCGTGATCTATTTATATGATTTTTTAGGCTGACGTAGTGAGTATACAAGCAAGCAAAAATATTTTTTGGATTTTTATGCGGACTTTTGGAACACTCGTACAAGAGAAAATGTTAAAAGAAATCAATTTATTTTATTTTACGGGTCATAAAGCACGCTTCAGCAGGAAATAAGAGTCGGTGCTAAAATAAATTTGTTCCTGTTTCATATCAAACTAGATAACAACAAATAATATTTTGCTATTTCGCTGATTACAACTGTCGGTAAAACGTGATAGAGCCATGCTGCAGCTATATTAATTGTATAGTTGTAGCACGAATGGGTCAGCCGGACCGGGGAAGGACCACGCTCTCACAGAATACCAGCGTAAAATAGCAGCTTAATGCTGCTGTGTTTCGTATGGTGAGTGTATAGAACCGGAGACCCTTTTTACTGGAAACGAGGCATTTCCTCTTAGTCCTCACGGCTGACAACGCACCTGCATTTTGATTCACAAACGAGGGTAGAAGTAGATGTTTATAGGCCACAGCAACCACTTATCTTCAGGTGGACTGTGTGCTCGCTTGTCACCCTTATCCTATAAAAAAAATCAAGTTATACATAATAATAGTACTTTGTAGTGGCGGTATAAGAATATCCACTATCTCATATTGTGACATAAGAGGCGACAGAGGAAAAAAAATCAGGAGATGGGCAGCAGCGTCTTCTTAATAACAATAAAAAAATATCAAAAAAACTGCGGTTGCCAATCTATCTAACAACTTATTTTGATTATGAGGCAGTCAGTAGTAGACTGTAACATAAAAATAGAAGAAGTAGAATGAGGCCTTTCTTTTTTTCTATATCGACCCTTAAATTCCACTACTAGAAGTGGGCCTCTCCGCTGTTGTGAGGGTTTTTCACTTATTCGTAATGACAGACAGTGTCAGTCGTCTCGCACCTTTTACGCTGTTCTCTATCGCTGGTCTGTATATTTTACGTATGAAGTATATGAAAAGGTAATACTACCATCTTTTAGCTATGTGTGGTAAAGCCATGCTGAAGCTATATTATGGTTGTAGCACGAATGGGTTGGTTCGACTGGGGAAGCCCCACGCTCACACAAAATACCAGCGTCAAGTAGCAGTTTCGTATGGTGAGTGAAGAGAATGGGAGACCCTTTATACTGGAAACGAGGCATTCCATCTCAGCCCACAGGGGTGAAAACACATTTTCATTTTGATCCTTAATTGAGAACTAATGTAGATGTAAAAGGCCCATAGTATCCACATACCATCAGGAGGACTATGTGCTCGTTTGGCACCCTTATTCTATAAAAAAGTTCAGTAATGATTTCTTATATTTATGAACATCATATTTAATAAAACTAGTTTACGATATCGTATATTAACTTATTTTATACCTCGATCATTAGCATGAAACATGGGGAGGAGTTGACGTCCCATGTCATAGCGACCACGGTTACCTGATTAAAAATTACTGTAGATCGGAAAGTAATAATTTTTAATCTGGAGGTAAACGTGGTTAACTATGACATTGGGACGTCAACTCCCAGTCCCTGTGACCATGCTGTAAAGTACTGAAACATCGGGAATATAAAAGTTAATATACGCGATAAAATCCAAAACTAGTTTTATTTAAAAAGTTCAGTGCTATTGATTTGTAGAGGGACACAAGAAACGTTGATAAACGAATTTGAGTAAATTAAAAGCATTAATATTGAAAAGATTGCCGACAGCAGGAGGCAAGAGGTTGTGAGGAATCGGGTCAATAAATGCCCATTGACCAAATTTTACAACATGGAAAATATTTATTTACAGTTAGAAATTATTTATTTATGAGTGTTCGATTTTATCGTAATGAGATGTTTATTTAATACGTTAAATATCATAACATATAACCTTAATTTTCATAGATAAAGGGTGGCAAATGGACACAGTCCACCTGATGGTTACTGGATACTGTGGGACTTTTACACCTACATTTATTCTTGACTAAGAATTAAAATATTTATTCGTTGTCACCCTTGAGGATTTTAGTCCTTAAAGTTGATCTTAGTCCCTAAAATGGAATGCCTCATTTTCAGTAAAATGGACCTCCGGTTCCTTACACTCACCACACAATACACGGCAGCATTAAGCTGCTATTTCAGGCTGATATTCTATGAGAGCGTGGTCCTACCCCGGTTGAGGTGACACTTTCGTGCTACAATCATAATATAGCTGCAGCTTATAGAGTAGTTATTAACGTAACCAAAACGTGCGAAATTTTGATTAACCTTACACACCAAGATACTGTACGCAGTATTGCAGATTTTAATTCATGACAAAAAATCAGTTAACATAATATTAAACACTGTGAGAGTAAGCAATTTAACTATTAATCATAAAAAAGTAAAGATAAATAATAATATAATTTGAGAGAAATGGAAACAACGCTAAGTTTGTATTTGTTTGCTTAATTTCTTTTTTTGTAATATTGTCCTACCTTTTTACCTTTATACATTTCGAATGATATTTGTTTGATTCTTTTCCTTTTGTAATAAATACTCCAAAAGGTACTTCACCTTTCAATGTTCTCGTATAGACTAATGGTCGTTCACTGGTCGAAATTCGACCGTAATTCATTAAATTTTTAACTTTGTACATTATGCAAGCCGCATTTTGCTTTCAACTCTCAACATAGTTTATACATATATTTATACTAAGAATATAAGAGTCGAAAGAAGGAAGCAAATCAGGAGATGGGCTTCAGCATCTTCCTTATAACGAGGCCTATGTTCAGCAGTGGACTTTAATAGGCTGTAACGGTAACTGTGCAAATGCACATTAATATACAGGGCTATTTTTCAAAGAGTAGACAAATTTTAAACTTAAGTTCAATTATATAAATAATGATATACTGTTAATAAAGTTTTTGAAAATACGAGTAAATAAGGCTTCCACTTTTATTTAAAATTATCCCAAATTAAATGTGATTTATAAGCAACAACGTTTTTGCCTAACGATCGACCCATATGAATGTGTGCGTGCGCAGTAAAATCAGTAAATATAATGCATTATCACGCATTTTGAGTTTAAAAGATAAAAAGACAGAATAATTGAGATTTTTTTATTAATTTTTCTTCACCATTTGCCTATATTACTGATTCTAAACCGTCTCTGCAAATTTGGCCGGTTATTGCAAAATAACCTTGTATAAAACACAAATATCTAATATACCTACACTCCTCGGGATAAATATGAACATTAGAAATTACATAAAATTTAAAACTTATTCAATCAATCTGTTAGAAATTACTTCTTTGGCAAAATTTTACAATTCTTTGGCAACAACCCCTACTCTATGGCGCAGTTCTATCATAGACAAGTTGCCTTTAAGAAGCTTGACGTGCTCAGCAGAGCGGGACAGGATTTCACGTCGACACATCGCTTGCCACTTTACAAGGCGCAGCGGTCTCACTTGCGATATTGTTTCCATCTCTGGACCGGTGCACCCCAGTGCCAGCTCCTTCCACTTGACCGCACGAGGTGCAGCAGTGGCTGTAGTGGTGGTATGTAGCTTGTTCTTCCTTCTTCTGTTTAATGTTTTATTTATATAGAATTGGGTGACAAACGAGCACGCAATCCACCTGATGGTAAGTGGATGCTGTGGACCATAGATACCTACATTTATCCTCGATCAAGAATTAATATATGCAGATACGTTGTCACCCCTGAGGACTAAGATGGAATGCCTCAAATCCTGTAAAAAGGGTCATTCGCTTCTCTGCACTTATCATACGAAACATACTCTAAACACAGCATTATAAAGCTGCAATTTTACACTGATATTCTGTCAGTAGATGATGATGTCTGATTCTTATCGAGTCAAGCCGACCCATTCGTGATACAACCACAATATAGTTGCAGCATGGCTCTTTCACATACAAAAATATAAATATTTTACTAATTTCATTTTAATTAAACATCAACTCTTAAATTAGTATATATAAGTTTATTAATTAAGAAAATAATATTAGATTAAAATATTCCTTTAATAAATAATATAATAGTACAATAGTACAAGAAGTTACAAATGTTACCTATTTTCAAATTCAGTCCCGCATTAACTGAACGCTGGAGATAAGCCAAGTATTTTAAATAAGTGCCTTTTTATTGAGCAATGTGTCAACAGCACCCAGCCGCCTTTTTTCATCACAGTTAAAATTTGCAGCAAGGTTTTAATTTGCATCAAAGCTTTTATTGCAACATTTTTAGTATATACATAACATATATGGACCAAGTGATTAATACATTATTCATTATGCCCGGACAATATGAATAATGCCCAGAATGAGTAGGCGCATTTTCGTCTCACGTTTTTCGAGAAAACAATCATGTAATGATGATATCCTCTCCAAAAAAAAAAAAATGAATTTGACGCTTAGTTGCAAAATGAACTAAGTTTTTTTGGTTTAAATCGATTAAAATTAATCACCAAATTCAAAGTAAATAAAATGAGTAAGGTTGGTGTCCAGAGACAATTTCAATTTCAAACTCAAACTTTACAATGTCTAAATTTGTGTAACACAAATCTAGCCTCAAATTTTGACATTGTGAAGTTTGAATTAAAAATCTAGATAGTCTCTGATTACCAATCAGAGTGTAGACCAAATAGCACGCAGTTTTAATAGTGGTATCCTCCTCGCTGGTTGAAAAATTGACACCTTCCACAAAGAAAGTGCCATACGGAAACGATGTGGTTGTGATGTGTGAATGATGATAATGATGAATTTATTATATAATAGGTTTTAATATATTAATTTTAAATGATACGGAACAAACAGACAGACAGACAAAATTTTAAAAATTGTTTTTTTTTTATAGAATAAGGGTGACAAACGAGCACACAGTCCACCTGATGGTAAGTGGTTGCTGTGGCCCATAGACATCTACATCTATTTTCGTTTACGAATTTAAATGCAGATGCGTTGTCAGCCGTGAGGACTAAGATAGAATCCCTCTTTTCCAGTAAAAAGGGTCTCCGGTTTTCTACACTCACCATACGAAACAGCAGCATTAAGCTGCTATTTTACGCTGGTATTCTGTGAGAGCGTGGTCCTTCCCCGGTCGAGCCGACCCATTCGTGCTACAACTATACTATTAATATAGCTGCAGCATGGCTCTACCACGTATGAAACCATACGTGGTAGAGCCATTTTTTTGTTGGAAGTACCATAAATACTTTCATATGCATTTATTAAAAAGCTGTTATTTTGACATTACAAACAGACACTTCAATTTTATTTATTTGTATAGATTGAGGACATATGTAGATGTCTATGGGCCATAGCATCCACTTACCATCAGAGGGGCTGTTTGCTTGACCTTTATTCTATAAAAAAGAACAATTTGATCAACTAAACAATTGTATATATGCCCTATTGCCCTTGTTGTAGTCCTTCGTCAATAGGTTCAAAACTTTATACGTCAATAAATAATATTTATGACGTATAAAGTTTTACATAGGATGCGTAAATACTGCATAAAATGAAAATAATGTATTAGGTACTTGTATAAATTGTATTATTGAATAAATTGAGAATGTGTTTTAAAATAAAATAAACAAAAGAAATTATAAAAGAGAAAACACTAAACCCTCCTTGTTGTTACAGTATTTAAAAATCATCGGTTACATAATTATGGGTTTCAGTTTCAGGAGTTACCTTCACAATCGAAAAGAAATACTCTTCATTAGAGATCATCAGATTTATGGTCTACAGCTGTACACAGATCCTTCCACACAAATAAGCTAAATTATTCAAGTGCAAAATTTTAAATACTAGTTTCTTTTCTCGGTTATCCGCGTGGTAAACAGAAAGTTCTATACATTTTTGGTCTCGGTTTAACTTTTATGTCCCTATGACAAAAGTATAATAATATTCAATCTATTTAGCAGTTTGTGCGCGGTTAAGTAACACAATAATATATAGTACTATATATAAAGAATATAAACAGTATGGGAATTAAAAAAAAAACTGATTATAATATCCATTTTTAATTTTTTTGATGGTATATATGCAAGTAGAAGTTTAATCAGTAATTTCTTTTATTAAAACATAATAAAAGAAAAATAAATTAACAAAAATTTAGCTTTTTAATTACGCTTAATGTAATTCCGATTAAACGCCGTAGTCACGGGAGGGACTGAGGTGTTTGACGTCCTGATGTCATAGTTAACATAGGTCCGATCTACGCAGAACAAGAGTTAGAGAGGGTGGTACGAGTTAAAATTACAAGCTATATAATTATAACTTTTAACAAAAAGTAAAAACCGACTTCAAATTGCTAAAAGAGAAGTTATGTATTTGCTACCCTTAGGGGTGAAATTTTATCTCCAAATTTAAATTGAATCACCCTTAAAGTATAACCTATTTAATAAAAAAATCATCAAAGTTGGTTCACAATCTGCGAAGATGTTCCGTAACATACATACAAAAAAAAAACATACACTCGAGTTGAGAACCTCCTTTGGAAGTTGATTAAAACTTCGTTAAAATAGTTTTATTCAACGCGTGGTCTTCGTGTCAATATAAGAAATAATTATATTAAGACAAACTCATAGCATGCCTATCTGATTTAACTAAATTATTTAATAGAAACTAGGTGATATTGAACTACTCGATATTCTTAACTCTTAGGAGTTTATGTACGTTTAAAGTTTGGTTTCAGCGCGAATAACTCGCTCAACCCGAACAGACGGCTGTAAATTGCTTCGTGGAAAGTTATCCAATTTGAAATTTAAATCAAAGGCGTATTAAACCCACCGTGAGTTTCGGCCTTCACGGCGGCTTAAATGGCAATTCAAACGGAAGTGTTGCTTTAAACTTTCATTAAATGAATATCTATGTTTTTTTTTATAAAACTGACGTGACAATTGAACTTACAGATAACCTAATGGTTATGGCTGAAGTCCTTGGACACCTGCAGCCAACTTGAAACAAAGAATACTAGACAGATGTGTTTTTACCTCTGAGGACTAAGATGTAATGCCTCAGAGCCTATAATTATATTGACTGTCTATACCCTTCTGACTGGAACATATTAGTTCAAGCACTAATACTTGGTGAATGAAATGGGTAAGGGAGTAGTACCCATTCACACGGATTTCTAGGCAGGAAAGAAGTTCTATAACCTAGTACCGTTACCCTTACAGCCTATTCAAGTTCACTGCTGAACATAAGCCTCCCCCATAGATTGCCTCATAGGGGGATAATTTCCATAGTTGCCGTGCTTGGCAAGCGGGTACGGTAACAGCAATTTTTTTATTCGTTATTAGGGAAACACTGCTGGCTATTTCCTGATTTGTTTCCCTCTGTCGCCTCTTACGACACCCACAGGATGATATGGGATAGTGGATATTCTTACGCCGCCACTATTTAGCACCATTAGCAAGTTATTAATTAACGTCGGCGGGGACCAAACAGTTTGCTCGCGTTCTGTGAAATTTACAGCGAGTGCATATTCTCTGAGCTACCACAACTTTCATTATTTGCTCGACATCGTCACGTGAGCATCATGAAATCGAATAAGAAGCAATTACCATTGCAAATCCGTCAAACGTGATGTACTCAGACTTAAGAGAATAAGAGAGAGAGAGAGAGAAAGAGAGAGCAGCGTCTGAGATGTGGGGCGTCAGATACTTCGATCGACAATCCGTCTGCAAATGCGAGATTATTACAAAGCCTTCCAATTTGGAAGAGGCTTACATCTAGCTGGAAGCGTTTTACGGACTGATAACGATCTTGCTGAATTCTACAATTCGTAAAAACCTTCTGTTAGAATAAAATTTATAAATGCTGCTAGTGATAGTCGCTATAAAGTCATCTCAAGTGTTCTGGCACAGTGTGTTGATACATTGCGTGGTAATTTAAATATGTGCAGGTTAACGTTTGTTTAGCGTACCACCCTGATCGGGCTTCCGCCTTGTCGTGGCAGAGGGGTGGGGGAGTAGTACTATGGCTTGGTCACCCGTGGCGAACTAAGAGAAACCCACATAGCTGGTACGAGGTAAAGGCGCGTGTGTGTTGGTGGACTGTGGCGGGAGTGGTTTCTTCTTCCTCTACCACCTCAACGGAGGTGGAGTCGTCAGGGAAGACGAGTGTTGGTACATTAGCGACCCGCCCCGGCTTCGCCTGTATAGGATATATTAATGCGGCGTTATTTTATTAATTATTGTTTTTTTTCCACAAAAAAATTCTTCAAGTTTTTCGTATAAATTTTGCTTGTCCCTCCTGGTATTGCTCTTTATCTTTTATTAAAGTTTCATTACAATCGAATTAGTCATTCTGATGATTAGTATTAATACAGGTACGGCTTTGAAATATTGACGAGCGAGTGCTATGCGACGTTTAGGGTTAGCTATTGCAAGCTTCTTGTTTAAATTTTCCTTGACTGCTATAGCATTTATACTTGTATTTCTTATGGAAATAAAACTACCTTTTTTAATATGTAAAAGTGTGCAAATTTTCCAACATTTATATTTCATCGACTAAGCGGACAGATTCACAAAACTATATGAAGTAAAAAAATGTGATAAGCGAACGATTGACGATATATTTTATTAAAAATTTAATAGTATAACTTTTAATAAAATAAAAATAATTGACTAGTTTTAGTTGACCCTGGCCGCCGTGACCGAAATTCGGTCATGAGGAAATAATTACATAATCTTAAAAATGTTGTATAGAATCGATCGGAGGGAAGGAACGATTTCTGTGCTCAATCAAGTATGCATTTCGTGTATGTTATATCAAAATCGCTCTTCCCAGTTGAACTAATATACTTATACGAGAATTCAAGTTTGATGAATTGTCACATGTTAAAAGTATGTAGATACGATCAAAGTTATATCTTGCTACATATTTTAACAGGACGGTTTGTACTATATCAAAATTATTACGAACCCTTTCCTTTCAAATTGAACAAACTGAAGGCAGCGCAGCGGTTTAAACTAATTTCAACTGTCGCTAACCGTTAATTGAAATCCTGGTAGTAGTAGGTGACTGTAAAATGAGAGATTGTTAATTTGGAGCGGGTTTCTGACTTTCTGCTTGATTGAAATCATATTTCACTCTTGGTTCTCCCTTCTTTCACTAGTATCCCTAACATATCGTGTTAGGAAATTCGTAATTAACTGTTGTTATCAGGTTGATAGTAATCATCATCATCAACATCATTACAGCCTTTCACAAGTTCACTGCAGAACATAGGCCGACCCCAAGGAATGCCACAAAGCACGGTCCTGAGCCACTTGCATTCATCGACCTCCTTCATGTATTACCAGGTCTTCACTCCATCTAATGGGGGTTGCCCTACACTTGGTCAGCCTTAACAAGGTTGCCACTGGAGACCCTTTCTTCTTTCTTTATATAGCCGGCCCATTGCCTTCTGCTTACTAATCTGTTGCTAATCTGGCTATATCGGTTACTCTGGTTCCACTGCAGATATCCGGATTTTCAAGAAACACCGAGCATAGCCCTCTCCATAGCTCGCTGAGCGACCTTGAGGGTCCTCATACGGTGAGCAGTGAAGGACCACGTCTCAGATCCATAAGCCAACACTGGCAACATGCACTGGTTATAGTAATCATTTATTTTTTACTAGCTGGTACCCGGCGCGTTGCTGCCGCAAAAGAAATAATTGTGGAAATATCGTTTTAAATTTGGAACAGTTATATTGTTTAATTAGGAATGATAATATTTTTTACTTTGAAATAAATTGTCGATACGATACGCGCGCTACCTAGTGTATGTTAATTGTACTATGCCTATAACCTTCGCGCAAGAGCAAGCAACAAGTTGCCAAAGTTTTACCGCTATCTGATGGACGATATGGCAGCGCATAAAATACGAACAAACAAAATATTTCTGTTATATATTAGATTATTTTACAAATTTTCTCTAAGTAGCACGCTCATTTTAACACGGTTTGTTCCACATACTTTTTAATATGAGAGGGGGCAAACGACCATACGGCTCACCTGATAGTAAGTGACTACCGCCGCTCATGAACAACTGCAACACCAGGGGAATTGCAGATGCGTTGCCGACCTTTTGAACAAGAGTAGGCTCTTTTCTTGAAGATCCGTAAGTCGCCGGAAAAATTGCTTGTAAACAAGGCCCTGCCAACCAACTCATAGCATGAAATTCATCCAAATATGCCTTAATCAATTGCTGCAGAATGACGATGGGGAGCCAGTGCGAGAGTACATCAATACTGCGTTCAACAATCAACCTGTTTGGTGGTTATGAATGATTTTTCAAGACATCATAGGAAGTAATTGTACGAACTTACAGTCCACCTGATGGTAAGTGGCTTCTGTAGTATATGTACACCAGCAGTCAACATCCAACAAACAAGACTACTGACCCTCTCAGGACTAAATGGTATGATTCACAGTTTGTCATTATACTGGCTCTATTTATACTTTAGATTGGAACACAACAGTGTAAGCGCTACTACTTGACGGCAGAATAAGTAAGAGGGTAGTACCTACGCAGACTGACTTCTGTGCGGTAAAGGAGTCCTTCCATCGAGTGTCATCACACAACTATCTCGAATATCAGATCTGTATCACAACGTAAGCGTAAGAGATAACAAGGCGGACATAATTCTGTCCGAATGGAACAAACTCAAAAGCCGCCATTTTCTAAGTATATGTTACACATACAAACGCTTATTACCATCGTGGCATGTAATTTGAGTAGACAGAAAATATACACAACTCCAAATGATGGTCGATGGGTGGACTTGATGCAAATATATAAAATATATATATACAAATTTGCTATTAACAGATAACAGTGATAAATATATACATTTAATATTATTATTAAATCTTGGTACAGTTAATCTGTGCTTACAACGTTATTACTGATTTTTCTAGCAGACATGGTCAAACATTACAAAGAGTTATTTTCCTTTATGTTTTTAGTTTCTCCTCCGCGGGGAAAACGAACGGTTACGGCGGACTAACCGCTTAACTGCGGCTATACGAGTATGGAAGTATTGTTACTGTTGTTACCGTTACCGCCTACTAAAATTCAATGCTGAACATAGGCCTTCCCCATAGGTTGCCTCATAGGAGGGATATTTGTCATAGTTGCCACGCTTGGCAAGTGGGTTGGCAACCGCAGTTTTTTATTTTAGTGTACTATATTAGGAAGACGCTGCTGCCCATTTCCTGATTTGTTTCCCTCTGTCGCCTCTTACGACATCCAGAGGATCATAAGGTGTAGTGGATATTGTTACACCGCCACTACACGGTAATTAGAAGTATGGTATTATTATTTATATGTTATGAGTGGACTTTGAATGTTTGTTACATAATAAAGCGTGAAATGGCTACAACTTGAATGGGTCGACTCGACTGGGAATGAACCGCGCTCTCACAGGATACCTACATGAAATAGCGGCATATCGCGCCTTTATTCTGGTAGAAATGCGACTAACAGCTTTTGAAACAATTATAATACCGAGCATAATGAATTGTTTCAAAAATCTTACGGTCACCATTTCAATTTTATACATACAGTCGTATATGAATTTATCAAAATTATTTGACACTTATTAAAACAGGTACTACACTGTGTCTCTCAAATTAAAGAGAGAAGATGATTGACACACACACGAATAGTATTTGACAGTCAAAATAACACGTCATTCAATCAGCTATCGTCTAAGGTCGGACATATTATTTTTCTTTATTGGAGTAGAATCGTCTGGATGTTTATTTTATAAATTGATATAAGAAGTATTCTGAAAACACTTATTAAGTATTTCAGCACTATTAGACTTTTATAAATGATACTTTATAAAAGACTTATAAAATAATTCATTAAGAAAAATTATTTTTATGAATGGTATCGTAAGTAAATATTGACTCAATAAACTATGAGAACTTTAAAACGTGTTCTTCATCTTAATTCTATCCTCCCTCAATTGCGTGCGTTATCCCCGTCATCACAAATCCCAGTACCACTAATCCGCACACCACTATACTAGAAAAGACACATTATTGTCAATAATACGACCTAAGCGGTCAGTCACCGCAGAGTCTACTTCGCCTGAGGACGCCTCGTTTAGTGGCGAAACACGTATCGTATTGTGCTCTTGAAACTAGGTAAGACACATTATTTTATTTTATTACGTGGATCTTAGCCAATTAATTTTTAACATCTTTAATATACGTCTGACTCTATTTATTATTCTTTATCTTCTTTAATGTCAGCAGTATGTAGGGAGGATTTCCCTTAATCGTCACGTTTAGCCGGCTGTTTGAAGATCGAAGTTCCAGACGTCTCGTACCTTTGACGCTCCTGCTTGTCACAATTCTGAGTATTTTATGATTGCCGTAAGCAAGTGGGTTATACCGCCATCTATTGAAGCCAAAAATATTTATGGAGAAACCTGTCACCACCACCAATATTTACCAGTCCACTTCATACACATATATACTGCTACATTATATGCCATATATATGTAGTTATAAGACATTGGGTTTTTCACAAAAGCGCCATCACTCACAGTTCTCCGCCTTCCACATCCAGCCCATACCGATACTGCGCTTAGCTATTTGAGGTCTTTTCTACACCAAAGCCAAAGGCAATTTTAAGCTCACTGCTACTCCAACTTGAAGATACTTTGTGCTATATCAGTCATTTATTTCCTCGTTTAGAATCCTATCTTTTGGAGACCCCAGCATAGATCTTTCCGCTCTCTGAGCAAATTGAAACCAATGGATCCGGCTATAGTCTTCAAGCACTGTGGTATTAACGACGGAAGTAGATGGCGCAATTTACTGAAACCTGCTTGTATAAAATATACATTAAATAAGTAGAATAGAGTAAGGAAATATCCTTGAATAACTAACGGTACAATCATTTCTACGAGATAAAAAATAAAAAGAAGCAATGCGTAGTTAATATCAAACTTGTATTCAACCCAACGTCAGCACCCTAATTTTATCGTACGTGTCGCGACAGCCGGGGATATCATAATCTAAGCCTGCTTTTGTTATACGCGATTAGCGTTAGAGCGAAAATGTAAAAAATAAAAGCAGACAATGAAAAGTGAGTATAGATTATACTGCAATAATAATAAAAAAAGAGAAATGAACCTAAACTTGCTCTTCAGAAAGACAGTGATACTAGTTTCTCGATTCAACAGAGTTAGTAATTCATTCCTAAGGCAATGTATACGATATTACAACAAAGCCAAAGAATATAATATTACTAAGTTTTATATAATATTAAACTATAATAATAAAATAATAATAAATCATGTATTCTGGACCAAACTTTAAGTACATTTTTCACACCCACCAAACTGCGTAACATTTTGTCGGCGGGGCTCTCTTTAAACAAAAACTGTTTAAAGCATTGAGTTCTATGTACTACGTACTAGAGAAGCTATTCCAAACAAAAAAATGTGCACTACTCTGTTTTCGCGCATGCGCGGGAGATAGTAGATTTTAGTCTATGATTGTAGATAGCGTGGCATATAAATGAAGAAATTAATTTTTCTATTTTAATATTATTACCTATTTATTCACTTGAACAACAAATAATTTTACTTATTTGACTACTGAACTATTATTTACGTTCAAGTTTAAACTTTAATTTGAAATTTAATAATTAATAAAAACAAATAAATTTAGTTTGGAATACAAACTTCAAAACAGGAGAAATCCAAGAAGTCAAATCAGACAAAATCCCGATTATAGGATCGATTCCTCAAGGTAGTGTCTTAGGTTGTATTCTGTTTTTGATATATATAAACAACCTCCCACAACAATTACAAGAAGAATGTATTATTTTTGCAGACGATGTGTCTATCTTGCTTTCATCTACAGACAATTGTGAATTAAACGAAAAATTGAATACATCACTCACTAAAATACACGACTGGTTAGAATTACATAATTTAGAACTAAACTTTAACAAAACTAAATTAATCCTGTTTAAAACTTATCAAAAACGACCTCTACAAATAAACTTTAACTATAAAAACTTTACGATCGATACGGTCAACTCTACAACACTACTCGGTATTGAAATAGACACAAATCTAAATTGGAAAGCCCACATTCAAAAATTAACGAGTAAATTGTCCTCATTTATATTTGCACTCATACATTTGAAAAAAGTTACCGACTTAAAACAGCTCTTTCGGCGTATTATGCGTATGCTCAGTCTATACTAACTTATGGAATAGTCATCTGGGGCAACTGTACTGACATAGATAATATTTTCAAATTGCAAAAAAAATGTATCAGAATCTTGACAAATATAGAAAAAACGGACTCATGCAGACCACATTTTAGAAAACTTGGTATACTCACACATCTATTTACATTATTGAATGTTGTAAGTTCGTTAGAAAACATCCACATCTATATGATCCTGTAAACACTGTCAAAAGAAATAATCGAACTCAAAACAAATTGAATATTCAATTCTCAAAATTGAAATTATTTACAACAGGTCCCCATACGATGGTAATTAAAATATATAATAATGTTCCAAATAACCTCAAAAATATAGACAACACTAAGTCTTTTATAAAAAAATTAAAGTCATTCTTAACTGATAAAAGTTATTATAATTTAAGTGAATTTTTTATAGATGCGAATAAACAGTAAATGTATGTGTAATAATTATAAAAAAAAAATATGTTAGACTAGTAAATGATAAGAAATAAGTTAGTTGGTATTTAGTATGCAGTAGTTAATATTTAGTATTATAAAAAAGAAAAAAAAAAACTACCCTCTTATAAATTGCTATGCCCCTACGGGGCGTCACTTGATGTATGATGTATTTCTTGTGGCATGCAAATTATATAAATAAATAAATAAATCACGTATTATTAGCGCAACTCCACACACTATGAATATTGAAGCCACACTAAATGACACTAAAGGTGTACGGATTGCAGTACAGTTCATTTGAACATAGTGAATGTTCGGAATGCCAAATCTAGTACGTAGTACATATATATCGATGTTTTAAAGAGAGTTATTATAATATACATGGTAATAAGGTGGTCGCTTCGAAACTGTTTCATAAATAAATTTGTAAGTAGTTTGTACAATCTGTGTTTTTGTTTTTTTTTTTTACTTATTATAAGCCAGTGCATGACCTCAATCCCACCTGGTGGTAAGTGGTGATGAAGCCCCAGATGGTGAATCGCACTTTCTCATAGCGTAACGAGCTTATTCATTTTTACCTTGAAGACGTCTAGATTGTTTTCGGACGGAAAGACAGACGTCCGCAAATATTTCACTCCTAAATTATTGGTATATTCAACTTTATAAAAAAAGTCTCGCTGGATTTCTTGCTGGTTCTTCCCAGAAAAGAGGTTTTTTCTGAACCAGTGGTAAAAGTAAAAAATGACTTTCAATAGAAATTAATTTTATGTACCCAGTTTTTTTTAGTAGGGGTTCCAGCTGCAGGCAAATGGTTAAAGTATCGCATAAAAAGCCACGTAAACATTGGTCGGAAATAAAAAGCAATTCAATTTTCACAAATTATTTATTTATTAATTTAATAAACATGTTACAATAATACATTGAAACGGTCTTGGTCTTAAGGACATTTCGACACGTGCGCACGATCAGATTGCGTCGGGTGATCTACCTGATTCAGCGCCGGTCGGTAAGGGTTAGGACGGCGGAAAAAATAATGCGATGACCGTTAAGATGCCCAGTCTTCCGCCTGCCTCGCAGATCGAAAATGCTACAGACAGGCATTTTTAGCGGTACATTTAGGGATTATATAACATTTTTGTGGGACCCCTTGGACTCCCTCTCTAGATACTTATTTGACTGTGACACTGCATCCCTCCACCGGGTGGGAAGATTTTACTCCTGGCGTTAACGATGGTTACACCGCCACCTATTGGAAGCCGTAAGATTTTTGGGGTTAAAACTTCTTTAAGTTTGTTGGGCGATTTTTGGATGGGTAAAATTTTTATAGTTCGCATCGCCGACATGCTAATATTAACAGTATATCTGTAGCTATAACTTTGAAATGTTGAGCTTAGATTTGTATATAAAGCGAAAGCTATATTACATTGCGGTGCGCGTCAGACGAAGGCAACTTAACGGCTATATATATAAATTGTCATAAAACGTTTACGAGCACTTCAAAGAATTCACAGAGGTAAATGATAAGGAGATAGGTAGCATCACCTTCCCGATACCAACTCAAACTAAAAAAAATGCGGTTTACTTATTAAGAATCGATGTTCATATAAAGTTTGCTGTACACAAATTAGATGGAGAGCGAAATCGAGTGTTAACAAAAAGTTAAGTCGTTATGTTGCTCCGATCTTATACTCAACGCTTGTAAATATGGAATTATAATCATTATTATAGCCCTTCACAAGTCCACTGCTGAACATAGCCTCCCCAAGGAACACTACAAAGCACGGTCCTGAGCCACCTGCATCCATCGACTTTCTGCATATATTATCAGGTCGTCACTCCATCTAAGCATTAGGTTGTCACTCCATCAACTCCATCTATCTGTAAAGACGGAATGGTCTTATTCCTCGTTTACAGCCCACAGTCAACAAAACTTGCAAAAGACTTGTCTTATAGATTGATCATAGACTAATATTGGCATTATTTCAAACATGTTTTGTTTACTCATTTGTTCACACACTCAGCCGCCAACAAGAATATACAGGGTTATTTTGCAATAACCGGCCAAATTTGCAGAGAAGGTTAAGAATAAGTAATAAAGGCAAATGGTGAAGAAAAATTAATTTTCAAAAAAAAATCTCAAATACTCGGTCCTTTTTATCTTTTAAATTAAAAAACTGATTTTACTGCGCACGCACACATTTTTAAGGTTCGATCGGTAGACAAAAACGTTGTTACCCATAAATCACATTCAATTTGGGATAATTTCAAATAAAAGTAGAAGCTAATTAATAGAATCAGGCGTTACTTTGCGGAAATCCATTATATTAAAGTTGGAAAAAATTACTTTGCCAATATCCGCTAAATAAAATAAAATGATGTGTCTTACCTAGTTTGAAGAGCATCTCCCGCCCTCCTTCAATTGCGTGCACTATCACTGTCACCACTAATCCTAGTACCACTACTCCCACCACCACTACACTAGGAAAGACACACCACCGATATACCGATAATACGACACGTGTTTCGCCTCTACACGAGGCATCTTCAGGTGTAGACTCTGCGAGCGAAAAATAGCTGATATTTATAATGAGATTGTTTAATGAACAATTTAATTAAAAATAAAGAAAAGCATGCCGTTCGCAATTCTCTGTACGTGGTTCAACCTCAAAGTGCCCGTTGGTATGTGAGCAGTTTGACTTACTTAGGCTCCATATCTGAAAAAATAGATAATACTCTTCGACAGAGCGGCTTTTACGTTGCGTTCAAAACAAACGATCCTCTTAGAAATATCTGTAATAATAAAGATAAGTTAGATATTCGTCAAAAGTCAGGTGTTTACAAACTTGTTTGTGATGAATGCGACGCCGTTTACGTTGGTCAGACTGGTCGCAACTTCGAAACACGTTATAAAGACATCGATCACTAATAAAAAACTAAATACACAATCTCATGCAAAAGTTCACTAAAAACTGTCACCAATTATTTTGACGTAATTCTAGTCGAAATAAATATACATTAATGTAAATTCAACCTTAAAGCATTGCCTAAAGTTGTATTCACAAAACTACGTACTAATTAAAAGCGCACCCAAATGTTCGAGTGGGCGCTCATTCGGTAAGGATATTTTTTATCACTGATTGTGTATCTAGTTTTTTATTAGTGATCAATGTATAATATAACTAATTGTGGCCGTGGTAGCTCAGATGGTTAGCGCTCGCTGTAAGTTACACAGTACGCGAGCAACCCGGGTTTGATCCCCGCCAGCACCAATGAAATTGTTAATTGCAATTTTAAGTGCTGATTTACCACGTGCTCGGCGGTGAAGGAAAACATCGTGAGGAAACCTGCATGTCTGAGAAATCAAAAAAAATATATTTCGAAGACATGTGAAGTTCGCCAACACGCATTGGGGCAGCGCGGCGGACATTTCCTTGCCCTAAAACCCTCTCAGAAATGAGAGGAGGCCTGTGCCCAGCAGTGGGACGTATATAGGCTGTAAAAATGTATAAAGAGCATTTAGCCGCGTACAGGAATTGCAATCCCGATAAATCTCATTTTGCTAAACATCTCGTGGACACGGGACGCAACCTAACCAACAACCACTCCTTTACAGTCTTACATACTTGTAATAAAGAACTGCGACTGTGTGTACTGGAACAGTTGGAGATATTAAAAGTAATAATAGTAATGTTGCACTGCTGAATGAACAAACAAATGTATTTTTTATAGGATAAGGGTGACAAACGAGCACACAGTCCACCTGATGGTAAGTGGTTGCTGTGGCCCATAGACAGCTACATCTATCTTCGATTACGAATCAAAATGCAGATGCGTTGTCACCCGTGAGGACTAAGATGGAATGCCTCGTTTCCAGTAAAAAGGGTCTCCGGTTCTCTACACTCACCATACAAAACACAGCGGCATTAAGCTGCTATTTCACGCTGGTATTCTGCGAGAGCCCCCGGTCGAGCCGACCCATTCGTGCTACAACTACTTAAACATTTTAAAGCCTGCTCTCTAATAACGGACAGCCTCGCAAAATGGTCGTTCGTCACCCTCACGGTGATCAGCAATTGGTTGCGTGGTTGGTGGGTAGGCGGGCGTTTTGCAGCGGTTTGTTATTAATTTAATAGCAGGCGGCTGCGTACGTCAGGTGGTGATTGTTCGCATGTTTTATCGCATGACGCAGTCGCTCGCTACTTAAGTGGGGAGCAGTTGCGTCGGCAAGTTGTATAAATAGCAGCTGTTTTTGGGCTCACCGCAAAGACTCCGCTTGCGCCGTCGCCCCCGAGCGGTCGTGCGCTAGCGGAGTCCGCCAGCTGACCGAGCACCCGTCCCCGTACGGGTCTTCTCCCTCAGTCAGTTCAGTCGAGGAATTGAACTTCAGTCCCGTCCCGTCCCCCTCAGCTAGCGCCGCCGCCTCCGTGCGGTTGTGTTAGCTGACCACGCTCCCGTCCCCGTAAGGTTGAGAGTGCCCTCCCGCCGCAGCTAGAGCCGCCGCCCCCGTGCGGTTGTCTTCACTGCCCACGCTCACCGTCCCCGTACGGTGAGTGCCCTCCCGCCTCGGCTAGCACAGCCGCCTCCGTGCGGTCGTGCTAGCTGTGTCTCACCGTCCCCGTACGGCGGGAGCCTTCCCGTCTCCGCTAGCCGCCCCCGTGCGGTTATGTTGTGCGCCCGCGCTCACCGTCCCCGTACGGTGAGCGCCTTCCCTTCCCGCCTCCGCTAGCGCCGCCGCCCCCGTGCGGCTGTTTTAGCAGACAGTGCTCACCGTCCCCGTACGGTGTGTGCATTCTCGCTCATGCGACTACCACATCCTCACTCCAGCACCGCCGCCCTTTGCGGCTGTGTTGGTTGACCCGCGCTTCCGTCCCCGGACGGTTGTGCCCCACGCCTCTCTCCCACGAAGGAAGTCGTCCCCGATTCGGCGGAAAGGCCTTCGGGCTAAAGCCGTTCCCAGGTGGTGTTTAGTGGGTAAGGCACTTCTTCAAAGTGAGTCCCACATAACCACGCAGCTGACTGCGTGGTATACTATGAGCATTCACCACCTCCCTCCCCCGCTTCCGGAGGGTGCCTTGCGTTGGGCTTGCCGCTCACTTAGCGATCAGCCACCGCAGAGTCTATTACTACTGAAGATGCCTCGTGTAGAGGCGAAACACGTGTCGTATTATCGTTGGTGGTGGGAGTAGTGGTGACGGGGATAGTGCACGCAATTGAGGGAGGGCAGGAGGTGCTCTTCAAACTAGGTAAGACACATCATTTTATATTATTGAGCGCATATTGGCAAAGTAAATTTTTCCAACTTTTACTTTACTTTTATTTATTTTACTTTTACTTTTACTTTTACTCGTATTTTCAAAAACCGCAATAACGGTATATCATTATTTATATATGTGAACTTAAGTTTAAACTTTGGCGGAGCAATAAGAACCAAGGCTACGCCTGTAACGCTCACCGTGAGTTTTTGCAACATCAGGGGACTTCATTCCAACTTTAACACGATCCACTACCATCTGGAGAAGGCGAAGCCAGCCTTGCTCTTTTTAACCGAGACTCAGGTGTCCTCTGCGACAGATACAGACAGATACTTCATATCTCTCCTACCCGGGCTACAAATTAGAACACTCCTTTGTGCCCCGGGCTGGAGTTTGCGTACACGTCAGAGAGGACATCTGTTTTCGACGCCTCGGTAGTCTTGAAGCGGACTGTCCATCCTATGGCTGCGCGTAGGCAGCGACGACCATCCCCGCGTCTACGGGTGCCTTTATAGGTCCCATAGCGTTAATGCCGAAACAGACCGACTCATCGACCACGTCCAAATGGCTACAGATTCCTTGCTACAGCAGATCCCATCCCCAGAGATCGTGATCCTTGGCGATTTTAACACCACCACGGCGAATGGCTCGGTTTACGTTTAACCGATCATGCGTGTTACTTCGCCTACGCGGATTGCAGATGTGGATGATCATGCACCTTCCCTGTTGGACCTTCTACTCATCTCATCCGGACGGATATCAGGTTTCCGTCGACACCCCCCTAGGCTCGTCAGACCATTGTCTTGTCCGGAGTGTAATGCCACTCACACTAATGTCGCAGTTGCATTCTGCAGGCTGCCGCAAACGGTGTAATTGCTCCTTGCCGGATGTGCGATTTACACAGCGCTCGGTTCGCAAATCACTCCTCCCTCTGGACCTCGGCAAGTCGAGTAGGCCTCATGGAGTCCCCCCTTTGTGCTGAAGACGTATGCTCCGGAGTTGGCACCGGTTTTAACGCGTCTTTTACGGTACTCCTACTCCCAAGGCGTAGTCCCAAATTCACGGAAGACAGCTTTGGTCCACCCCATCACTAAAAGAGGCGACCGCTCAGACCCGTTCAACTAAAGGCCTATCGCCATCACGTCCTCGTTCTCCAAAATAGCTCCAGCTCATGAGGTACCTTGAGGATCACCAGCTGATTAGTGACCACCAATACGGTTTTCGTCAGGGTCGATCAGTTGGTGATCTTCTGGACTATCTGACTCATAGATGGGCGGAGGCAGTAGAGTCCAAGGGGGAGGCATTGGCCGTTAATTTGGACATAGCGAAGACCTTCGATCGGGTCTGGCACAAAGCGCTTCTTTCAAAACTCCCTTCCTTTATGGGCTTCCCGAGAAATTGTGCAATTGGATCACCAGTTTCCTTGTTGATCGGAGTATCAAGGAAACTGGTGATGAGACTTGGACCTTATGGTCGTAGTAGATGGTGCATGCTCTGATTAAAAGTCTATTAACGCTGGTGTTCCTTAAGGCTGCGTGCTATCACCAACACTGTTTTTTCGGCATATCAATGACATGTTGCAAACTGTTAACATTCATTGATATGCAGACGACAGCACTGATGATGCCTTATACACCGGCGGTGCCAATATTTCTCGGGAAAACGTCGCTTAGTACCGGGACAAACTTGTGTCTGAAGTCGAGTCTTTGCTGAACAAAGTCTCGGATTGGGGGCGATTAAATCTAGTCCAGTTCAATCCCCAGAAGACACAAGTTTGCGCGTTTACCGCTAGAAAGAACCCCTTTGTCGTATCTCCCTAGTTTCAAGGTACTCCTCTTGCTGCCTCAGCTAGCATCGGAATCCTCGGCGTCGACATATCGAATAGTGTGCAGTTTCGTGGTTACTTGGAAGGAAAGGCCAAATTGGCCTCTAAAAAGCTTGGTGTGATCAGCAGAGCTAGACAGTATTTCATGCTGGCACATCGCTTGCAACTTTACAAAGCGCAAGTTCGGCCTCATATAGAATAATGTTCTCATCTCTGGGCCGGGGCACCCCAGTGCCAGCTCCTTCCACTTGACCACATCCAGCGCAGAGCGGTTCGAATCTTTGACGACCGAGTTCTTTCTGATCGGCTCGATTCACTGGCGCTACGTGGGGATGTTGCATTTCTTTGCATATTCTACCGCATCTATCACGGGGAGTGCTCTGAGAAATTGTTCGGATTAATTCCAGCCGCCGAATTTCACGAACGCACATGGCGTCAAAATTCACCATACTATCCTCACCATCTGGATACTTGGCGTTCCACCACTGTGCGTTTTACTAGGACTTTTCTTCCTCGTACAACTTCTCTGTGGAATTACCATCAGGTGAGCCACATGCTAGTTTGCCCCCCTTTCTACCAAAAAAAAAAGTTTTGTGTTCACACTTAGTCTCTGCTTATGATGATCATGTTATGTTCTTGTATGATACAAAGGTACCATTCACACCGATCAAACACCATCATATCATATCATAGACAAGTTGCAAGTATTTCATTGAAAATTGTGTAACAGACTAGTCTAGATACAGAAAAAACATTTTACAATGTTTTAACTGTATCTGTGCACATTGGAGACACATTGCTTTAGAATACAAGTAGAAAAGAAATACGAAAACAAAAGATATGTTCCAAACCCGTCTCAAATAGGAAAATGTTTTTGACAGTTTTCTGCAAGTTTTGTATACACAACTTTTCTAACAACTTGTTATAAATTAAAACAGTGGATACGACATGTAAAATATCTGTTTCATACGTTGTTGTAAACGTGGAGTAATACTGAACGCTTGTAAAGATGGAGATAATGGTTGAATTTTCTTAATTGTTTTAAATACTTCGTAAAAAATAATTCTAATAATTTTAATGGTTAAAAATATTAGTTATTTTTTTTTAATTTAAGCACATAGATACTTAGTTGATATTGTTATATAAGTGTTAGTTTTAACGAGTTGAATGATTTCCTTTCTTAAACTTAAAGAAAATATATCATTCGTTATATCGTTAAGAATAAAATAACAAACAATACTAAATTGTGAATGCACAATTAATTCAAAATGGTCCCACAGCTTCTTTAGTAAACGCACCATTTTTTTATTTGACGTTTCGGGTGCTTTACAGCACCCATGGTCACGGGGGGGACTAAAATAAAAAAACATCGGGAATTAAAATAGTAAATTAATCGCGATAAAATCCGTAAAAATAGTTTTATTCAATGTGTAGTGTTCGCGTAAATATAAGAAATCATTTTTTTATTGTTAAAACGGCGTGACAACTTTAGCAAATATCGACCTCTATATCTATGGAAGGACTTTATACAGCGGTGAGCGTTGATAAGTTGTAATAAAACCATTATTAAAATAAAAAAAGTTAAAATCATCCATACAGTCATAAATCACTGAAGTTAGGAAGAATTGACACAAGTTATAGGAGACTGACAGAGTATACCTAAAGCATAAAAACATTATTTTTTATGGTATATCACATCAGATTTTGTTTAAAAACAGATTATTTA
Source organism: Parnassius orleans (assembly GCA_029286625.1). Lineage (NCBI taxonomy): Eukaryota > Metazoa > Arthropoda > Insecta > Lepidoptera > Papilionidae > Parnassius > Parnassius orleans. The sequence goes on from JAGSMP010000692.1 coordinate 104,490, forward strand.
AAACGCTTTTCAATTAAAAGTTCAAACAAACTCATCGCGTGATTGCCTCTCATATTTAATACAACAGCCATATTCCATTCCATTTCAGCTATAAAAAGAGTCAGCCGCAGAGAGGCGAAAGATGTGGAACATCGATTTTAGTGTCAGTTACATATGAGAAAATTTAATAAAATTCTGTGAGCAGCGCATTTCTACACAGATATGTATTATTCTTTGTAAAATTACAAATATAATATATGTACCTTATCACATGCATTTTAATGTACAGGCTTCTTAAAACTAACGAGTCATTTTTGAGTACCTAACACTATTTTATAACGCGCCGTACTGCTTCATTGGTCTAGTAGTCGTAAACTAGCCGCTGATCATGGGGTCCCGGGTTCGAATCCCGGGTCTGACAAATAAAACAGTTTTGGAGTTTTTCTGCCAAGAAATTCTCTATAGCAGCCCGGAGTCAGAAGATAGCGGTTTCTCACCCCAGTGCCTCCTCGGAAAGCACGTAAAGCTGTTGATCCTGCGCCAGATCTCTCTCTCTCCGATCGTGTCGGATTTCCGCCAAATCGGGTTATGAAAGTGAGAGTACACTGTGCACTGTTCTAGGCAGATGTGCCGCCGCGACCGAAATTCGGTCTGGAGGACTACTATATGATCCGATTGGTGGCGCTATAGTCAGCTTAGTAACAAATTCTATATTAATGGATCACAATAATTTATATTCACAATTTATGTTGACTTATGTCCAATTCCTATATTCAAGTATCGTTCCGTTTGTCGTAACGATCCGTTTCATTATTTATATTACAAACTATTCATTCGGTAACTAAGAATGACTTAAAACAAAAAAGCTTTTAACGGTTCATAAATATAGTTGACAATCTGGTATTTTGTTTTAAAAGAAGGCGTTTTCATACACTTCATTTACTTTGCAGTAAATTATTATTGAGGTTGAATATAGAAACCCCGTATTAGTGGCAAGAAATAAAATCTATATAACACGACTGGAGAGATACCAGGCGCAAAACCAACGGCTTTACGTGCTTTCCGAGACCCGGTGTGAAACACCACAAACTTCCTGACTCCGGGCTGCTACTGAGAATTTCTTGTCAGAAAACCCCAATAACTGATTTTAATCTGAGCCGGGATCCGAATCCGGTACTTCATGATCAGCAGTCGCGCTTACGACTCCTAAACAAACGAGGCAAACAATCGGAATCGGATCCTAAAGCATAGCTATGAACCAATTGTCTCGACAAAACAAATACATTACGTGATTATGATCGCAGTCGGGCAAATAGACAAGAAGTTACATGCGGTTTGGACTGCCTCATCGGAGTTGAATTTTTTTCCTTGTAAGAAGTTGTCCAAATTCCGCAAAAAATGGTAATCTGTTGGAGCAAGGTCCGGGGAGTACGGTGGATGTCGCAGACATTCCAATTGTAGCTTATCTAACTTAGTGGTTGTTTGTTGTGCAGTGTGTGGTCTTGCGTTGTCGTGAAGCAGCAGTGGCCAAGAGCGATTGACCAATCTCGGTTGTTTAGCAGCTAGTTCTTCCTTCATGGTTTGCAGTTGCTGACAATAGATATCTTCCGTAATCGTTTGGCCAGATTTTAGAAAGCTGTAGTGAACGACACCGGTGCTAGTCCACCAAATACTCATAAGTAACCTTTTCTGAGTCAATTTTCGTTTAGGGCAGGATTTGGCTGGGTCTCCAGGGTTCAGCCATTGCGATTAGCGCTTCCGATTATCGTTCATTATCCACTTTTCATGACAAGTAATGATTCGATTTAAAATCCCTTCATTATTGTGTCGGTTGAGCAAAGTAACATAGCAGTCGACGCGTGTTTGCAAGTTCGATTCACTCAATTCATGAGGTACCCATCGTTCAAGTTTTTTTACTTTCCCGATTTGCTTCTAGTGGATTAATACAGTTTTATCACTTACTCCGAAGCCTGCAGTTATCTCTGAAGTGCTTTGTGATGGATCCGCTTCCACAATAACCTTTAATTCTTTATTTTCCACTTTGGTCTCTGGCCGTCCACGGGGTTGGTTCTGAAGGTCGAAATTTCCAGAACGAAAACGTTGAAACTAAAAACGTACCGTGCTCTCTTTTGCGACATCAGCGCCGTACACATCATTAAACCTTCGAGCTGTTTCTGCAGCACTACTGCCACGGTAGAACTCGTACTCGTAAATATACCGATATTTCATGTTTTCCATTGTGCGGTAATAAGCGACGCAAAAGAATAAAATAATGAGGAAAAAACATATGAGTGACTGTTTTCAAAACTCAAATGTACCAGCTAAATGAATTTATAAATTTGAATTTGGAATTCTTAACCAAAGAGGAGATATTTCAGATCAAAGTGGTCAGTACGACAAAACGCTAATTTCATATGTAAGGATCTTATAAAACGTATAAAGGTTACAAACGAATTGTTACAATGATTCCTAATCCAGGATTAATCCTGTATCTTAGGATATCAGTACCTTCCCATACAATTTTACCCATGCAAGTTGTATAAATAGCAGCTGTTTTTGGGCTCACCGCAAAGACTCCGCTTGCGCCGTCGCCCCCGAGCGGTCGTGCGCTAGCGGAGTCCGCCAGCTGACCGAGCACCCGTCCCCGTACGGGTCTTCTCCCTCAGTCAGTTCAGTCGAGGAATTGAACTTCAGTCCCGTCCCGTCCCCCTCAGCTAGCGCCGCCGCCTCCGTGCGGTTGTGTTAGCTGACCACGCTCCCGTCCCCGTAAGGTTGAGAGTGCCCTCCCGCCGCAGCTAGAGCCGCCGCCCCGTGCGGTTGTTCACTGCCCACGCTCACCGTCCCCGTACGGTGAGTGCCCGCCTCGGCTAGCACAGCCGCCCCCGTGCGGTCGTGCTAGCTGTGTCTCACCGTCCCCGTACGGTGGGAGCCTTCCCGTCTCCGCTAGCCGCCCCGTGCGGTTATGCAGTGCCCGCGCTCACCGTCCCCGTACGGTGAGCGCTTTCCTTCCCGCTCAGCGCCCCCCGTGCGGCTGTTTTAGCAGACAGTGCTCACCGTCCCCGTACGGTGTGTGCATTCTCGCTCATGCGACTACCACATCCTCACTCCAGCACCGCCGCCCTTTGCGGCTGTGTTGGTTGACCCGCGCTTCCGTCCCCGGACGGTTGTGCCCCACGCCTCTCTCCCACGAAGGAAGTCGTCCCCGATTCGGCGGAAAGGCCTTCGGGCTAAAGCCGTTCCCAGGTGGTGTTTAGTGGGTAAGGCACTTCTTCAAAGTGAGTCCCACATAACCACGCAGCCGGCTGCGTGGTATGCTATGAGCATTCACCAGCACCCTCCCCCGCTTCCGGAGGGTGCCTTGCGTTGGGCTCGCCGCTCACTTAGCGGTCAGCCACCGCAGAGTCTACTACTATTGAAGATGCCTCGTGTAGAGGCGAAACACGTGTCGTATTATCGTCGGTGGTGGGAGTAGTGGTGACGGGGATAGTGCACGCAATTGAGGGAGGGCGGGAGGTGCTCTTCAAACTAGGTAAGACACATCATTTTATATTATTGAGCAGATATTGGCAAAGTAAATTTTTCCAACTTTTACTTTACTTTTACTTTTACTTTTACCGCAATAACGATATATCATTATTTATATATGTGAACTTAAGTTTAAACTTCGGCGGAGCAATAAGAACCAAGGTTACGCCTGTCACGCTATCCGTGAGTTTTTGCAACATCAGGGGACTTCATTCCAAATTTAACGTGATTCACCATCTGGAGAAGGCGAAGCCAACCTTGCTCTTTTTAACTGAGACTCAGGTGTCCTCTGCGACAGATACTTCATATTTCTCCTACCCGGGGTACAAATTAGAACACTCCTTTGTGCCCCGGGCTGGAGTTTGCGTACACGTCAGAGAGGACATCTGTTTTCGACGCCTCGGCAGTCTTGAAGCTATGGACCTGTCCATCCTAAGGCTGCGCGTAGGCAGCGACGACCATCCCCGCGTCTACGGGTGCCTCTATAGGTCCCATAGCGGTAATGCCGAAACAGACCGACTCATCGACCACGTCCAAATGGCTACAGATTCCTTGATACAGCAGATCCCATCCCCAGAGATCGTGATCCTTGGCGATTTTAACACCCACCACGGCGAATGGCTCGGTTTACGTTTAACCGATCATGCGTGTTACTTCGCCTACGCGGATTGCAGATGTGGATGATCATGCACCTTCCCTGTTGGACCTTCTACTCATCTCATCCGGACGGATATCAGGTTTCCGTCGACACCCCCCTAGGCTCGTCAGACCATTGTCTTGTCCGGAGTGTAATGCCACTCACACTAATGTCGCAGTTGCATTCTGCAGGCTGCCGCAAACGGTGTAATTGCTCCTTGCCGGATGTGCGATTTACACAGCGCTCGGTTCGCAAATCACTCCTCCCTCTGGACCTCGGCAAGTCGAGTAGGCCTCATGGAGTCCCCCCTTTGTGCTGAAGACGTATGCTCCGGAGTTGGCACCGGTTTTAACGCGTCTTTTACGGTACTCCTACTCCCAAGGCGTAGTCCCAAATTCACGGAAGACAGCTTTGGTCCACCCCATCACTAAAGAGGCGACCGCTCAGACCCGTTCAACTAAAGGCCTATCGCCATCACGTCCTCGTTCTCCAAAATAGCTCCAGCTCATGAGGTACCTTGAGGATCACCAGCTGATTAGTGACCACCAATACGGTTTTCGTCAGGGTCGATCAGTTGGTGATCTTCTGACTATCTGACTCATAGATGGGCGGAGGCAGTAGAGTCCAAGGGGAGGCATTGGCCGTTAATTTGGACATAGCGAAGACCTTCGATCGGGTCTGGCACAAAGCGCTTTCAAAACTCCTTCCTTTATGGGCTTCCGAGAATTGTGATTGGATCACCAGTTTCCTTGTTGATCGGAGTATCAAGGAAACTGGTGATGAGACTGGACCTTATGGTCGTAGTAGATGGTGCATGCTCTGATTAAAAGTCTATTAACGCTGGTGTTCCTAGGCTGCGTGCTATCACCAACACTTTTTTCGGCATATCAATGACATGTTGCAAACTGTTAACATTCATTGATATGCAGACGACAGCACTGATGATGCCTTATACACGGCGGTGCCACATTTTCGGGAAAACGTCGCTTAGTACCGGGACAAACTTAGGTTCGAAGTCGAGTCTTTTGAACAAAGTCTCGGATTGGGGCGATTAAATCTAGTCCAGTTCAATCCCCAGAAGACAAGTTTGCGCGTTTACCGCTAGAAAGAACCCTTTGTCGTATCTCCCTAGTTTCACAGTACTCCTCTGCCTCAGCTAGCATCGGAATCCTCGGCGTCGACATATCGAATAGTGTGCAGTTTCGTGGTTACTTGAAGGAAAGGCCAAATTGGCCTCTAAAAAGCTTGGTGTGATCAGCAGAGCTAGACAGTATTTCATGCTGGCACATCGCTTGCAACTTTACAGCGCAAGTTCGGCCTCATATAGAATAATGTTCTCATCTCTGGGCCGGGGCACCCAGTGCCAGCTCCTTCCACTTGACCACATCCAGCGCAGAGCGGTTCGAATCTTTGACGACCGAGTTCTTCTGATCGGCTCGATTCACTGGCGCTACGTGGGATGTTGCATTTCTTTGCATATTCTACCGCATCTATCACGGGGAGTGCTCTGAGAAATTGTTCGGATTAATTCCAGCCGCCGAATTTCACGAACGCACATGGCGTCAAAATTCACCATACTATCCTCACCATCTGGATACTTGGCGTTCCACCACTGTGCGTTTTACTAGGACTTTTCTTCCTCGTACAACTTCTCTGTGGAATTACCATCAGGTGAGCCACATGCTAGTTTGCCCCCCTTTCTACCAAAAAAAAAAGTTTTGTGTTCACACTTAGTCTCTGCTTATGATGATCATGTTATGTTCTTGTATGATACAAAGGTACCATTCACACCGATCAAACACCATCATATCATATCATAGACAAGTTGCAAGTATTTCATTGAAAATTGTGTAACAGACTAGTCTAGATACAGAAAAACATTTTACAATGTTTTAACTGTATCTGTGCACATTGAGAGACACATTGCTTTAGAATACAAGTAGAAAAGAAATACGAAAACAAAAGATATGTTCCAAACCCGTCTCAAATAGGAAAATGTTTTTGACAGTTTTCTGCAAGTTTTGTATACACAACTTTTCTAACAACTTGTTATAAATTAAAACAGTGGATACGACATGTAAAATATCTGTTTCATACGTTGTTGTAAACGTGGAGTAATACTGAACGCTTGTAAAGATGGAGATAATGGTTGAATTTTCTTAATTGTTTTAAATACTTCGTAAAAAATAATTCTAATAATTTTAATGGTTAAAAATATTAGTTATTTTTTTTTAATTTAAGCACATAGATACTTAGTTGATATTGTTATATAAGTGTTAGTTTTAACGAGTTGAATGATTTCCTTTCTTAAACTTAAAGAAAAATATATCATTCGTTATATCGTTAAGAATAAAATAACAAACAATACTAAATTGTGAATGCACAATTAATTCAAAATGGTCCCACAGCTTCTTTAGTAAACGCACCATTTTTTTATTTGACGTTTCGGGTGCTTTACAGCACCCATGGTCACGGGGGGGACTAAAATAAAAAAACATCGGGAATTAAAATAGTAAATTAATCGCGATAAAATCCGTAAAAATAGTTTTATTCAATGTGTAGTGTTCGCGTAAATATAAGAAATCATTTTTTTATTGTTAAAACGGCGTGACAACTTTAGCAAATATCGACCTCTATATCTATGGAAGGACTTTATACAGCGGTGAGCGTTGATAAGTTGTAATAAAACCATTATTAAAATAAAAAAAGTTAAAATCATCCATACAGTCATAAATCACTGAAGTTAGGAAGAATTGACACAAGTTATAGGAGACTGACAGAGTATACCTAAAGCATAAAAACATTATTTTTTATGGTATATCACATCAGATTTTGTTTAAAAACAGATTATTTAAAACGCTTTTCAATTAAAAAGTTCAAACAAACTCGCCGCGTGATTGCCTCTCATATTTAATACAACAGCCATATTCCATTCCATTTCAGCTATAAAAAGAGTCAGCCGCAGAGAGGCGAAAGATGTGGAACATCGATTTTAGTGTCAGTTACATATGAGAAAATTTAATAAAATTCTGTGAGCAGCGCATTTCTACACAGATATGTATTATTCTTTGTAAAAATTACAAATATAATATATATGTACCTTATCACATGCATTTTAATGTACAGGCTTCTTAAAACTAACGAGTCATTTTTGAGTACCTAACACTATTTTATAACGCGCCGTACTGCTTCATTGGTCTAGTAGTCGTAAACTAGCCGCTGATCATGGGGTCCCGGGTTCGAATCCCGGGTCTGACAAATAAAACAGTTTTGGAGTTTTTCTGCCAAGAAATTCTCTATAGCAGCCCGGAGTCAGAAGATAGCGGTTTCTCACCCCAGTGCCTCCTCGGAAAGCACGTAAAGCTGTTGATCCTGCGCCAGATCTCTCTCTCTCCGATCGTGTCGGATTTCCGCCAAATCGGGTTATGAAAGTGAGAGTACACTGTGCACTGTTCTAGGCAGATGTGCCGCCGCGACCGAAATTCGGTCTGGAGGACTACTATATGATCCGATTGGTGGCGCTATAGTCAGCTTAGTAACAAATTCTATATTAATGGATCACAATAATTTATATTCACAATTTATGTTGACTTATGTCCAATTCCTATATTCAAGTATCGTTCCGTTTGTCGTAACGATCCGTTTCATTATTTATATTACAAACTATTCATTCGGTAACTAAGAATGACTTAAAACAAAAAAGCTTTTAACGGTTCATAAATATAGTTGACAATCTGGTATTTTGTTTTAAAAGAAGGCGTTTTCATACACTTCATTTACTTTGCAGTAAATTATTATTGAGGTTGAATATAGAAACCCCGTATTAGTGGCAAGAAATAAAATCTATATAACACGACTGAGAGATACCAGGCGCAAAACCAACGGCTTTACGTGCTTTCGAGACCCGTGTGAAACACCACAAACCTGACCTGGCTGCTACTGAGAATTTCTTGTCAGAAACCCCAATAACTGATTTTAATCTGAGCCGATCCGAATCCGGTACTTCATGATCAGCAGTCGCGCTTACGACTCCTAAACAAACGAGGCAAACAATCGGAATCGGATCCTAAAGCATAGCTATGAACCAATTGTCTCGACAAAACAAATACATTACGTGATTATGATCGCAGTCGGGCAAATAGACAAGAAGTTACATGGTTTGGACTGCCTCATCGGAGTTGAATTTTTTTCCTTGTAAGAAGTTGTCCAAATTCCGCAAAAAATGGTAATCTGTTGGAGCAAGGTCCGGGGAGTACGGTGGATGTCGCAGACATTCCAATTGTAGCTTATCTAACTTAGTGGTTGTTTGTTGTGCAGTGTGTGGTCTTGCGTTGTCGTGAAGCAGCAGTGGCCAAGAGCGATTGACCAATCTCGGTTGTTTAGCAGCTAGTTCTTCCTTCATGGTTTGCAGTTGCTGACAATAGATATCTTCCGTAATCGTTTGGCCAGATTTTAGAAAGCTGTAGTGAACGACACCGGTGCTAGTCCACCAAATACTCACAAGTAACCTTTTCTGAGTCAATTTTCGTTTAGGGCAGGATTTGGCTGGGTCTCCAGGGTTCAGCCATTGCGATTAGCGCTTCCGATTATCGTTCATTATCCACTTTTCATGACAAGTAATGATTCGATTTAAAATCCCTTCATTATTGTGTCGGTTGAGCAAAGTAACATAGCAGTCGACGCGTGTTTGCAAGTTCGATTCACTCAATTCATGAGGTACCCATCGTTCAAGTTTTTTTACTTTCCCGATTTGCTTCTAGTGGATTAATACAGTTTTATCACTTACTCCGAAGCCTGCAGTTATCTCTGAAGTGCTTTGTGATGGATCCGCTTCCACAATAACCTTTAATTCTTTATTTTCCACTTTGGTCTCTGGCCGTCCACGGGGTTGGTTCTGAAGGTCGAAATTTCCAGAACGAAAACGTTGAAACTAAAAACGTACCGTGCTCTCTTTTGCGACATCAGCGCCGTACACATCATTAAACCTTCGAGCTGTTTCTGCAGCACTACTGCCACGGTAGAACTCGTACTGTAAATATACCGATATTGTTTTCCATTGTGCGGTAATAACGACGCAAAAGAATAAAATAATGAGGAAAAACATATGAGTGACTGTTTTCAAAACTCAAATGTACCAGCTAAATGAATTTATAAATTTGAATTTGGAATTCTTAACCAAAGAGGAGATATTTCAGATCAAAGTGGTCAGTACGACAAAACGCTAATTTCATATGTAAGGATCTTATAAAACGTATAAAGGTTACAAACGAATTGTTACAATGATTCCTAATCCAGGATTAATCCTGTATCTTAGGATATCAGTACCTTCCCATACAATTTTACAATATTAAATTTTGACTCTGTTTTTCATGAAACATTTTTTTTTTAATAAAACTTTCCCACCAAAACACTTTTCAATTAAAATGTTGCCAAGACGAGACCATATGGCTCGCACTGTCAAAAAGTTATCAGATCTCATGTAGAGTCAAGCTTATAACTCTACACGCCTTAACTCTACAAGCCCTAACTTCACAAAACTCTACACCTTAGTCAAAATATGAGACTTAGCCGTTTCGTTACTATCGACTGCCGATGCTGTAGATGACGACTGAATGAATGAAGAAAGTTTTCACCTTACGCCCATGTGACGGTAGCGAAACGGCCAAGCAACATATTTTGACTAAGGTGTAAAGCTTGTGAAGTTAGGGCTTGTAGAGTTAGGGCTTGTAGAGTTAGAAGCTTGGCTCTACATGAGATCTGATAAATTTTTGTCAGTGCGAGCCATATGGTCTGTCTTGGCAACATTTTACATGAAAATGTTATTGGTGGAATTTCACTTCTTTTTGTAAGTTGCTTATGACAATATTTTTATATTTTGTTCATTTTTTCTTTCTTTTTTTGGGGTGTATTTCTTGCACATCAGAGGTGCCTTTTTTCATAAGTAGCCCACTCTCTATCTTTGTCTTTTTTCTTGGTTGGTTTACTGTTTATAATAAGCGATAGACCAGCGCGATACGTAATATTCTGAAACCTGACGAAAGCCCGATATACACTTTTGTCCCCTAATTTAAGAGGTTGAGGGATGATTTTTTTTAAAAACCTGAAACACGTATTTTTAAATTGTAACTAGAAGTCTGTGTACTTGTATAATTTTCAGATCTCTAGCATGAAATTAACTATGTATGGGAAAACCCATATACAAACCTCCATCCCCTAATTTAAAGGGTGGGGGATGATTTACTAAAAATCCTGAAATATGTATTTTATTATTATTATTTATAACAAGGAGCCCTATATCATTTTGGTTGGGGGGTAAAAGTTCCAAGTTTTAGAATTTTTTGCTGTTTGTGTACTAATACTAGCTTACATACTAAATTTCAACGTTATAGAACTTCAGAAAGTACCCTAAGAATTTTGATGATAATCAGTGAGTGAGTCAGTGACGAAATCGGGGTTTTTTAGACATCAATTAAAATCTAAAGTATAACAGCTATGCAACTTTACATGTTTAATAAGTTCACTATTGACACCATATGCCGAGAATTTTGTTTATCTGGTATAATCCAAACCCAAATTATGAGGGTTCAAAAAAAACGACGAAGCGCTTCGAGAAAAGGTAGGTAGTGCTTCGTTTTGGTTTGGTTGTCGTGGGCACGGTAGTGCCCCCAGATAAGAGATCTAAATAAGTGATTTCCAGTTCTTTTGTTCGTGACACTTGTGTGTGGTACAGAGAAACGATGATAGCGTCTGATGCGCTGATACACGAAAGTTTTCCGAACAGACAAACACCTGGTTTTTTTTATAAGCTTTTATAAGCTGGTCGGGTAGCGGTAAAGTAAGGAAAGCATCACTTTAGGACAGCTCTTTGCGCTCGCTCTATTTCCAATAAGTGTGTTTTGCAGGAATTTATTAAACATAGTGGCATATAGCATTATAAGTCCCAATTAAAAGTTTTTGATTAGGCATTCTTCTTAAATATCTGAAAAGAAATAATAGTTTTTTTTTGGCCGTATTCGAAATGTGTAGATACCATGACAGGTTTTCATCTATTGTGACACCCAGGTATTTAATGTTTGTTAGGGTCAGGCAGGGTAATTGTAAACAGGGGTGATTGAAAACAAGCTTTAAAAATCCTTTCATTACCATGTTTCGGAGTTCTTCATAGTACTAACCGTAAATTTTGTCCATGAACAACAAGTCCACCATTTTGATAACAGCTGTCACTCTAATGAAAAACTGTTTAACGTGGAACCGCATTTTGTTATATTTTTTCTTAGTAAAAAAGTTCCGTAGGGAGTTATTATTTGACCGTTTAGTATGGAAAAAGAAAGTAAATATGCATCACTGTCCACATATTAACACATTTACTCAAGTGGAGCAGCAATGGATATCGGTAACCATAAACAAGACTAGAATATTAATTTGTACAGCATATCGACCACAATAGGTCAATGTGGATAATTTTCTTGATACTCTCACCGACGCTTTAACTTCACAATCCAACTATGATTATTTTATATTATTAGGCGATTTTAACATTAACATTTTGGATAATAATGACAGTGAAACTCTTCGCCTTAGACAATTTTTGACCTATACTAATTCAAGTAACTGTATTTCAGAACCTACACATTTTACACGAGATAGTGCAACGTTAATTGACTTAGTTATCACGGATACACGTGTTACAAAAATATTTGTTAAACATACACCAGCACTAGGAGGGCTCGCTTTTGTTTTGGGTGACTTTCATTTAAAAAACCTAAGATAGCATTAATACAACAAATTATAAGACCTATTAAAAGTATCAATATGCTTGCTTTTCTATCAGATCTCGAAGCTATAAATTGGGGTACTATCTTAGGATTTAGCTGTATCGATCAAATGCTATCTGAGTTTTCCAAATATATTTTAGAATTATTTGATAAGCATGCTCCTGAGAAATTAGTTACGTTTAAAAAAAGACAACTGCCATGGTTCACCCGTAATGTTCGGTACATGATGCAACTGCGTGACAGCGCTCATAATAAGTATCGACAAACAAAAGCTGAAAGTGATAAAACTCATTACAAATCTCTTAAAAGACTAAGTTAATAGTTGTCTTAATACTGAGAAGAAAGCATATTTTGACTATCGTGTGACTATTTTGTGGAAAAACTTAAAATCGGTTGCATTACCTTCATTTAAAAATTCTAACAATTTACCAGACCATTTTAATGATCCTGATAAAATTAACCGCCACTTTCTTATTATTCCGGACATAAACAATACTGGTTCGTTTTATTCTACGTTTTTTTAAAGTTCTAAATATAACTCCAACACATTAAAGCTAATGCCAGTTCATGAAAGCGTAGTTGTAAAAGTTATTATGGTCATCAAGTCGAACGCATCGGGTTGATCGAATTAGTATGGAAATGATACTTTTGACACTACCACAAACATTAAAGGTTATCACAGCAATAATTAATAGGTCTATTACAGAATCAATTTTTCCTTCTCAGTGGAAAATAGCACTAATTCGTCTCGTACCAAAAAAGTAAACGCAGTTGATTTAAGCGACCTAAGGCTTATTAGTATTTTACCATATTTATCAAATATTGGAAAAAGTTGTACACTTTCAAGTATTACACTTTTGTGATTTAAATAAAATACTACCTAAGTTACAATCAGGGTTTAGGAAGAGTCATGGGACAGCTATAGCCCTTATTAATGTCGTAGATGACGTGTTGTCGTTATCGGATTCTGGCAGAGGCACGATCATCACTCTTTTAAATTTTTCTAAATCATTTGATTCGATCAATACGGATTTGTTAATAGATAAACTATCATATTACGGCTTTGATAACGAGTCACTGATGTGGTTTAAGAGTTATCTCAATAATCGTCTACAACGATTTATAATTAACAAGAATGATGGCGAAAGCTATGTTTCCAAACTTCTTCCTGTCAATAAAGGTATTCCTCAGGGATCTATTTTAGGTCCTTTTCTTTTTATCATTTATAGTTCCGATATCACAACCTGTCTTGAAAACTGCAAATACCATCTTTGTGCTGATGAACTACAGGTGTATATTAGTGTAGATCCTAAAAATGTCAATACAGCGGTAGTTAAGTTAAATGAGGATCTTCAACGTATTAGTTCTTGGTCACAAAATAACTCCATGCTCCTTAATCCTACAAAATAGAAGTTTATAATTATAGGTACTAAAAAGCAGGTACAGGACATAACTTCTACTGATCCTAACAAACGTATTGACAGGGAAAACATTGAACGAGTTTTTGAAGTACGAAATCTTGGGGTTCTCATGAACAGTTATTTAAAGTTTGAAAGTTTTATATTCAATTAGGCCGTTTATTACTGTAGACTTACGCGTAAAACTATGTGAAACTTTAGTTCTGTCTAAAGTAAATTATTGTATAACTTTGTATGGACCTTGCCTATTTAAAAAATCAAATAATTTAATTAAAATGGTACAAAATGCATGCGCTCGTAACTGTTTTTACATCCCAAGACGAACAAATGTTACACCTTACCTTAATGCCTCTAATATGCTTAAAATGAAGGAACGTCTCAAACTATTTTATGCCTCCCTGCTATTTGGAGTAATAAAAACAAAGAAACCAGAATATCTATATGAAGAGCTTCAGTGGAGAGAAAATCAATATATGTGCAGTATTCGAAAGTGTGCAAAAGTACTTCGTATACCTGAACATAGGAAATCAGCATTTCGTGGTAGTTACAAATTTATGGCCACAAAATGTTAGAACGATCTTCCACTACCATTACGAGCCATAACAAATAAGAATAGTTTTAAGAGAAAATACAAAGAGTATTTATTAAGTGCGTAAAAAATGTCATAAACAAAGATTTCTGCAGGGTCTGAGTGTCCCATATTTATGTAACTTATATTTGCTACCAATATTCGTTTTAATAACCATTATCTTGTTTTAGTATAATTATACTATAACTAGCTTTTGCCCGCGAATTCGTCCGCGTGGAGTTCGGTTATATCGCGCCCATGTGTGAAAAAGAGTTTGCTGGTACAAGCCACAATTATAACTGGATGTCGCGGGCAAAGCTAGTAAACTACAAAACTTTATATACCACATTTTTTGCTAATCTATTACTGTGTGCCAAAATTATCAGAGTACTGGACGAACTTACGGGTGAGCAAGCCACATAGAATTGCCCGTGTGAAAAACAAGTCTATACCCGCAAATTTTAATGTCTGCCCTTGATTTGTTTATGGTCATTGGTGAAGCATACTTTGAGGGGAAACTGTATTCGTTTGAATTGAAAGGGAAGATCATTCATCAAGGGAATTTTGGTACAAAATAGTTTCCTTGCGCACATCCAGTTATAATTGTGGCTTCCACTACATTACGATGTAACGCTTTTACTTTTAGTCTGGTTCCGTTGCACAGTTGAGGAGGTTTTAAATTACGCAAGAACATAACAGGAGTGCCCACGCGCGGAATAAGCTTATGATGTGGAGACCCGATGGTTTCAGTGAATTAAGAAATTCGACAGAGTAGTTAATTGCGTCATCTGTGTTGACCACAAAGTCTATTGACGTATACACTATTTCTTCCCCCTCAAAAGACGTTAACAGTATATCGTTAATTGCCGATGCTTGGTCGTTTTTCGGGGTTAGTATGGCACATTCACACAACCATTCCATTGGCTTATCGTGGATATGAGCTAGTAAATTATTATCATGTAAGGAACGTAAAGATATAGTGAGCCTCTCTGTTGAGCGAACTGTAGAAATGGCTTGTGTTGAGTTTGAGCACCTCATTATTGTGTGCGTCTACAGACCCCATGTTCTATATACAATACTTTTGAAAAAATTATGGAGGAAGTTTTTGTTAAGCAATAAACAGAATAAATCTGTTGTAATATGTGGAGACTTTAATATCAATCTCCTAGAAGCTTCCTCCACCAATATTAAATTTAGATCATTGTTTAAATCATATGGTCTTTTAATTTATTTTAGAGCCAACGCGTATTACTGAATGTAGTGCAACATGTATAGATAACATTTTACAAATTTTAAGCCGTTGCATAAATGTATAATTCAAAAATTGAGTTCTGATCACTGTGGACAGTTAGTTTCGTTACCTTATGTTCACAAAAGCAAGTAGATGAGAAAATTGTGTTTGTTCCTGTAAGTGCACGTCGCTTGGAGAAGTTTAGAAGTAACATAGTGAAGAAACTTCCATCACTTTCATACCAAAATGATCCTAATTTTTGTATGGAACAGTGTTTAAACTTATTTGCAATGAATCTGATAATATTTTTACTTCTAAAACGTTCTCCTGAACAGTCGGAAGGCTTTCAATGAATGGGCGACAGTAGGAGTCCATAAGAGAGACAAAGGTTATATGAACTTTACCATGAAAGGTCATATAACCCTAGCGTCAATTTAGGGAATATGTTAAAAATATTCAAAAATATTTAAAGGAGGTGCTCCAAAGCCAAGTCTTTGCATTTGAGCAACAAAATTAAGACGGCTTCTAATAAAATTAAAATGACGTGGAGTATAATTAATAGTGAAACTGGTAAGGTCAACTCTCGCAATTCAAACTACCGGTTGAGTTTTAACAACAAATTAACGGAATCAGATCAGGATGTTGTAATGGTTTTGAGAAGTATTTTACGGATATTCCGATTTTAACCACTATGTCACTGAATTCTTCTCCTGCCGTCGCCGAATTATTGCTTAAACAAAATGTAAATGCGTGTACAAAGAATTTTACATTTCATAAAATATCATCAAAAGATATAGTAAAATATTTTAAAACTATTGATGTTAGAAAACTGCGGATCTGTGGGGCATTTCCGTTAAAGTTATTGCGTCTATAATCGATATAATCGCGCCTCAACTAGCTATTATTTTAATACTAGTATCGAATATGGTGTGTTTCCTGATTTGATGAAGCATAGTAAAGTAATACCTTTATTTAAATCTGGTAGTACATTAGACCCCACCAATTTTAGACCCATTTATGTACTGCCAACACTAAGTAAAATTTTTGAAAAATTATTCTTGATCAAATGTTAATTTTTTTAATGTTAATAATTTACTTCATAAAAATCAATTCGGTTTCTGAGGGTCGCTCGACAACTGATGCTGGTGTTGAGCTGATTAAATATATTTTCAATGCATGGGAGAATTCACAGAATGCTTTGGGTATATTCTGTGACCTATCCAAAGCCTTCGATTGTGTTCACCATGAAACATTAATCAGGAAACTACAACACTACGGTGTAAGTAATGCTCTTAAATTAATTGTTTCATATTTAAGTAACAGAACTCAAAAGTTGTCATTAATAGTATGAGCTCTTCCGGGTCGATAGTACAAATGGGCGTGCCTCAAGGCTCAATTCTCGGCCCTTTCTGTTTCTTGTATATATTAATGACTTACCTTACATAGTAGGGGATAACCATAATATAGTATTATTTGCTGATGATACTTAATATATTCAAATTAAAACGACAATTATTAAAATATGACGAAGTAAATAATGCTATATCTAAATTAGTAAATTGGTTTAATGTTAATAACTTGCATTTAAATAGCACTAAAACGAAATGTATGAAGTTCATGACTCAAATGTCAGACAATTAAATACTAATGTAATTTTAAATGGGGAGAACTGAGTCTTGTCGATACCACCATTTTCTTGGAATAACACTAGACGCGAAGCTAATGGAGCCCTATATATCAAAGTTAGCAAGCAGACTTAGTTCTGCAGCACATGCTGTAAAAGATTAGAAATCTTACCAGTGTGGAAACAGCTAGACTTGTTTACTTTAGCTATTTCCATAGCATAATGTCGTATGGTATTTTGCTATGGAGACACGCGACTGACACTGAAATTATATTTGTTTTACAGAAGAGGGCCATAAGAGAAATCTATGATTAAAAACCTAAAGAGTCGCTCCGACAAAAATTTAAGAAATTAATATATTAACTTTGGCCTCTCAATACATTTATGAAAATGTAATGTACGTACACAAAAATAAAAGTAGTTATACAAAAATAAGTGATATTCATTCTGTAAATACTAGGAACAAACACAAGCTAGTAATACCAGTTACTCGACTCCACCGAGTCAGTAATTCATTCTTGGGGCGATGTATACGCTTTTACAACAAAATCCCAGAAAATATACAAAATTCGACCTGCTCAAAATTCAAAAACTTTATTAAACATAGTTTGTATAAAAGGGTTATTATAATGTTAAGCAATTTATGGATGATAATAACCCCTGGTAATGAGGTGTTCGCTGCCAGTCTGTTTCTAATTTGTTTTGTGTGGTTAATTGTGTAATATACATGATTGTAAGCTGTTATTTAAAAAAAAAGTCCCGCTGGGTTTCTTGCTGGTTCTTCCCAGGACAGAGGTTTTTTCGAACCAGTGGTAATTAGACAAAGAGTGACTTTCAATAAGTATTATTTATAATCTATATTGAATAAAAAGTTTCTGTTTCTGTTTCAAGGTTATCACAGCAATAATTAATAGGTCTATCACAGAATCAATTTTTCCTTCCCAATGAAAATAGCACTAATTCGTCTCGTATCTAAAAAGTAAACGCAGTTGATTTAAGCGACCTATGGCTTATTAGTATTTTACCATATTTATAAAAAATATTGGAAAAAGTTGTACACTTTCAAGTATTACACTTTTGTGATTTAAATAAAATGCTACCTAAGTTACAATCAGGGTTTAGGAAGAGTCATGGGACAGCTACAGCCCTTATTGATGTCGTAGATGACGTGCTGTCGTTATCGGATTCTAGCAAAGGCTCTTTTAAATTTTTCTAAATCATTTGATTCGATTAATACGGATTTGTTAATAGATAAACTATCATATTACCGCTTTGATAACGGGTCACTGATGTGGTTTAAGAGTTATCTCAATAATCGTCTACAACAATTTATAATTAACAGGAATGATGGCGAAAGCTATGTTTCCCAACTTCTTCCTGTCAATAAAGGTGTTCCCCAGGGATCTATTTTAGGTACTTTTTTTTATCATTTATAGTTCCGATATCACAATCTGTCTTGAAAACTGCAAATACCATCTTTATGCTGATGACCTACAGGTGTATATTAGTGTAGATCCTAAAAATGTCAATACAGCGGTAGTTAAGTTAAATGAGGATCTTCAACGTATTAGTTCTTGGTCACAAAATAACTCCATGCTCCTTAATCCTACAAAATCGAAGTTTATAATTATAGGTACTAAAAAGCAGGTACAGGACATAACTGGTAACTGTTAGGTAACTGTTTTTACATTCCAAGACGAACAAATGTTACACCTTACCTTAATGCCTCTAATATGCTTAAAATGCAGGAATGTTTCAAATTATTTTATGCTTCCCTGCTATTTGGAGTAATAAAAACAAATAAACCAGAATATCTATATGAAAAGCTTCAGTGGAGACAAAATCAACATATGTACAGTATTCGAAAGTGTGCAAAAGTACTGTATTATACCTGAACATAGGAAATCAGCATTTCGTGGTAGTTACAAATTTATGGCCACAAAATGTTGGAACGATCTTCCACCACCATTACGAGCTATGACAAATAAGAATAGTTTTAAGAGAAAATACAAAGAGTATTTATTAAGTGCGCAAAAAATGTCATAAACAAAAATTTCTGCAGGGGCTGAGTGTCCCATATTTATGTAACTTATATTTGCTACCAATATTCGTTTTAATAACCATTACCTTGTTTTAGTATAATTATACTATATCTAGCTTTTGCCCGCGAATTCGTCCGCGTGGAGTTCGGTTATATCGCGCCCATGTGTGAAAAAGAGTCTGCTGGTACAAGCCACAATTATAACTGGATGTCGCGGGCAAAAGCTAGTAAACTACAAAACTTCTTTATACACCACATTTTTTGCTAATCTATTACTGTGTGCCAAAATTATCAGAGTACTGGGCGAACTTACGGGTGAGCAAGCCACATAGAATTGCCCGTGTGAAAAACAAGTCTATACCCGCAAATTTTAATGTCTGCCCTTGTGATTTGTTTACGGTCATTGCAAAGCATACTTTGAGGGGAAACTGTATTCGTTTGAATTCAAAGGGAAGATCATTCGGGATCAAGGGAATTCTTGGTACAAATACAGTTTCCCCTTGCGCACATCCAGTTATAATTGTGGTTTCCACTACATTGCGATGTAACGCTTTTACTTTTATTCTGGTCCGTTGCACAGTTGAGGAGGCTTTAAATTACGCAAGAACATAACAGGAGTGCCCACGCGCAGAATAAGCTTATGATGTGGAAGACCCGATGGTTTCAGTGAATTAAGAAATTCGAAAGGGTAGTTAATTGCGTCATCTGTGTACACTATTTCTTCCCCCTCAAAAGAAGTTAACAGTATATCCTTAATTGCCGATGCTTGGTTGTTTTTCGGGGTTAGTATGGCACATTCACACCTATTCCATTGGCTTATCTTGGATATGAGCAATATCTGGGTAAATTTTGGATATTAATTCCTGTAACGTAAATACAACTGTGCACTAATTATCAGGGATGGTTATTATTCCGTCATTTATCGGATAATCACCGTTGCCGATTTCAAATAGGAGATTCGCAAATCCACCAGCAGACTCTTTTTCTCCTAAGTTTACCCGCATATTTTTCGAGAGCTTGAGGTTTTTAATTAGAGGCCATAAAGTGGATCTCTTAAGACACGCCTTAACTTCATCTGCTCTGGTTCCTTTTGGTACTACTGGTAGAGTCTGTCTAAAATCTCCAGCCAGCAAAACCGTTACACCACCCATTAACTTCTTCTTTCCTCTTATATCTTGTAGAGTTCTGTTTAAAGCCTCTACGCCACCCTTATGAGCCATGGTTATTTCATCCCACACTATAATTTTCGTATGTTTTAATACTTCAGCAAAATTACTTTGTTTTGATATATTACAAATGGGAGTAAAAAGTTCTCGAGTGGCGGCCTCGTACCGGCGGACGAAGTGTAGGGCGTCCCCCCACTAGATGGAGTGAAGACCTGGTAAGACATGCAGGAAGTCGATGGATGTAGGTGGCTCAGGACCGTGCTTTGTGGCATTCCTTGGTCCCATGTTCAGCAGTGGACTTGTGATGGGCTGTAATGATGAAATGATGAAATGGGAGTATCAGCTGTTGTTAAATTGTGTGGTAACTTGAAGGTAGCATGAGCAGTTTGTCCACCCTTAAGCAGTGTAGCTGCGATCCCAGAAGAAGCCACAGCCAAAGCAATTCCGCGAGTACTTCTAACTTTTGCTAATAGCAAATTTATGAGGAATGTTTTGCCTGTTCCACCGGGAGCATCTAAAAAGAATATTTCACCCTCATTTGATTCAATTTTTGTGTTAATTTGAATGTAAACTGCTTTTTGTTCGTCATTCAGTGATCCTTCATTATTTTTAACTGTGTTTTCTAATGATGCTAAGTCGTAACTTCTACCTTTAAGAAACTCTCTATTTTCAAATTGTTGTTCTTTGCTTGGCTGAGGTAACCCATACTCTTTTAGTAGCCAACCACCCAATGCTAATACGATATCTTCTATTACCGAAAGACATTTGTTAAATACCACATCTGTTATGTGCTCTACATTCACATCTCCTGTCTTTCTAATTGCCTTTTAAAATCTTCAGATAGGTATTCTTTGAATTTCTCCCAAAGACTAAAAGGGTCTGATACTTGGCAGAACACTATAATAATCGTAAAAAGATCCCGAATCATTTGCGGTGATTGGTAAAGTGCTGCCTCTTCCATTGCTGCGAACAAATTCTGATCATCTTCAAGCAAGCCGAGAGCTTTGCACGCTTATTGGAACGTGGAATATACATGACCATCTACAGTTTTTAACGCTTCAAACGAAATTGGGCCCCGGATCTCATGAAGAAGCATGCAAAGGTGATAGCATTCTGTATTGTTCGGATGCACAGTATAACCCCTGCCTAGAACGTACTATTTTTTGACCCCTGGCCAGCCTTCAATTGCTTCTCTCTTTCTTCTTTGGAACTTTCTTTTATCCCAAACGTAGTATGCAGGTACTTCTAGGTAGAGCAATGTTTTTGCAAAGTTATCCACTTTACACAAATCGAAAAAGTATATGAGTGTGGTTGTTGGAGGACTATTCACTCTTTTACTCAGATTTTGCTCATTAAAATAAACCCTTTGCCCCTTTTCTAAATGAACAGCAAGGTGGACTACGGGAGGGAAACGCTCATGAATGGAAAATTCAAGGATTCACCATACTGCCTCTGATGAACTTATATATCTTCCACTTGTGTAGGTTTTAACTTCATCCTTTTCATTCTCTAAAGCAAACGATACCTGGTCTGAACCTTTATTAACATATTTACAGACGTATTTTATTGATTTCACCGAATGACAATATTCCACATTTAAGTGAGTGGTAAATGTTTATAGTAATACTGGATTATAAGGGACTACCCAGCGATTTTCTATGGTTGTGCCTTTGATATCAACAGAGAACCCAACGTCATCTAGTAAACGTCTCTTGTACTGCGGATAACCGTTTTCACCAGTTTGAGTTTCCCTTATGAGAGCCCTGGGGTATCGATTACTGCACATGTTATTTTTTCATACATGGTAACTTTCAATTTAAAGTTCCACATGGACCATGTATCATATTACATTTAACGATTTCGTGAAGCTCTGGGTCACGTTTGGGATCCGGTTTTTCAGCACAAATTATATTGTCGATTTGATCCGGAGTAATACGTTTGTGAAGCCATAAAAGAATATGAATATGTGGAAGACCTCTCTTTTGCCATTCCGTTGAGTACAAATGGCATCGCACTTCGCCAAATATTTTGCACTTTGTCAATAAGTTTATCATCTTTTTCACCTTTAGTCGAAACACCCTCGAAATTATATCGTGTCTATCATGAGATTGTTGTCCTTGAAGAAATTGCTCTTTTATCTCGTCCCAGCGAGCATTGCATGTGAAAGTGATAAAAAGATTAGGCCGGCCGTAATTTCTAACATAGATCATAGCGTCCTGTGTTCTTTCGTGCATATACCTAGGTCCCCCCGTAAAAGATGATGGAAGGACAACCAATTGTCCTAGTTGGTTGGCTTCTGCTTCTTGTCGTCCAATAGCATCTTTTAAATGGATGTAACTATCAGCACGTAATTTCGCTTGATTATTTTTGATATAATTTAATCTCTCTGTTTCTATTTTGGCGTATTCATCCACCAAATATTGACTGAAAAGGGCACGATAGTTAACTAAATAGTTATCTTCTCCTTCTTTTATCATTATACTATACGAATAGAAACTTGCAGAAGAGACAGTTTTATTAAGCGGCAACTTAGTTGTGGGATCGCATTGTGGTATGTTGATTGAATACCCATCATCCCCCCAGCAAAACATCAATGGATACTGTAGCGCATTATATGCTCGATGTATCTCACTAATACGCTGAAGTGAATTACTTCGGCTCTCGAGGATGATGTCCCTTCAATCAAATTGTTGATCTACTAACACTAAAGCCACTTCATTTGTAGTTAATGCGTTGTACCTACCTCTATGTTCTTCTGGTGGTTTTTATCAGCATGTATGACAACTTTGTATGACTCTGAAGGAGGGGCTTTATCAATAACACTTTTCAGATCTTTTATATACGCGTTCACTTGATGCAGCATATTCTGCAATTGTTTGATTAAATTTGGCTTTAAGTTAGGAAATTTAGAACATCGAATCTTTGCTTCTCGATCATCTTCACCTACAGAATATATTTGAAGGTACTGAGCGTAATGTTCGGCTTCTGGTAATATACTTCCAATTACTACTTTTTGTATTACTAATTACATTAAAAGTCGGTGAAAAACCATCTGCTGTTACCTGTTTACCCCCAAAGGAAGTCATCTGGAAACAGGCATTATATTTACGAATATTACCCATAAAATGGTCATGATCTGGGTGTAGATTATTAATCAAACTAAAGAGTGATTCAGGCAGTTGTTTCAACCGATCAAGTTGCACTTTTCCAGCGCTGCAACATATACCAGGTGTCTCATAATTCCATTTCAGCGCATTGCACCACTGACACTTGTATGTCATAGAACCCAAGGCAACACTGCTGTCAGTTCTATAAGCAATATCAGGGTCATACTCCATAGCGGAATGGATATTGTTTTTCCATAAACACAGTGTAATGTTTTCCTCATACCGTGACTAAATTGCTCTATGCACTTGTGGATTTGCAGTTTGGTAATTTGCAACAGCTTGCCTGTGAACATCGGGATTTTTTTTTTCTGATAAGCGGACACAGCTTTACCATTTGAATCTGGCTTGTTCTGCCTATATCTTTCTTGCGCACTTTTTAATTGACTTTTTCTTGTATAATTAGTAAATCTCAACCTTCGTTTATTTTTATTTTTTTCATATTTTAATGTCGACGATACAGATTGATCTGTTCCGCTGGTTGGAGATGATATTTCACTGTTTACAAAAGATGTAACAGTTAAATGGTCAAGCTCTGAAAAAGGATCACGCTCTTCAACAGGTACCTCCATGCGACGCTGTGTAATTTTCTTCGCAACAATAGGCAGATAGGCGTAAAAATGCCCATTAGATAAATCATGGCTAAATCGTAATCGCCTTACTGCACAGATATCTGTTCCGGACTCTGTGTATAGCAGACCGTTTCGATATACTTCAAACCGAAACGGAAATATTAATCCTGCAGCTACCAATTGACAAAGTCTACCGTAAGTTTCATTTTTTAACATATTGGCTGAATATTCATTTGCTGTTGAATAATTATCGCCATTTCTGTCGTGGGTCATAACTGAAAACCTAGGCCAATCATTTACCACAAATCTAACAATTTGTGAACGCACCACCATCGCATTTTTTTGGGTTCCGTACATTAAAAATGAAAGAGCACGAAACAAACAGGAGCCGTCACCTATAATGGGGATGACAGTATGTTCTTCCATTTTTCCTTTAATATTAAGAGTTCCTGTAGTAATTTTTTCAGTGAGAAAAAATACTTTTGTTTTATGTTTTTGTGCAATAAAAGTATATTCTATTCTATTCGAATAAATTAAGTTTAAAATATATATCAATATCATTTACGTTTTTTCATCATCATCATCATTACAGCCCTTCACAAGTCCACTGCTGAACATAGTTTTCCCCCAAGGAATACCACAAAGCACGGTCCCGAGCCACCTGCATCCATTGACTTCCTGCATGTCTTACCAGGTCATCACTCCATCTAGTGGGGGGATGCCCTACACTTCGCTTGCCGGTACGAGGCTGCCACTCGAAAACCTTTCTTCCCCATCGGTTGTCGGTTCTTCGAGCTACATGGCCGGCCCATTGCCACTTCACCTTACTAATCCGTTGGGCTATGTCGGTAACTCTGGTTCTACTGCGGATATCCTCATTTCTAAGTTTATCACACAGAGAAACCCCGAGCATAGCCCTCTCCATAGCTCGCTGAGCGACTTTGAGCTTCCTCATACGGCCAGCAGTGAAGGACCACGTCTCAGATCCATAGGTCATCACTGGCAACACGCACTGGTTGTATAATCTAGTTTTGAGGTATGTCCGACGAGAAGATGTGTCGTAATATCCCGAACGCTGCCAAGTTGAATCCGTCGATTGACCTCTCGGTCAAAGTTGGACTTACCTAGTTCGACTAATTGTCCCAGGTAAACATATTCGTCAACAACTTCGAGCTTAGTGCTCCCAACAACTACCGGCATAGGTGTGACATGGACGTTAAGCATGATTTTTGTTTTGTCCATGTTCATCTTAAGACCTATCCGTTGGGAGACACTATTGAGGTCATTGAGCATAGTACTTAGGTCCTCCAACAATTTTGCCATAAGGACTATACCGTCGGCAAATCGAAGGTGAGTGATGTACTCGCCATTGACGTTAATACCGTATCCTTTCCAGTCCAGTAGCTTGAAAACGTCTTCCACGCAGCGGTGAAGAGTTTCGGGGATATTACGTCACCCTGTCTTACACCTCTCTGCAGTTGGATAGGTTTCGTAGTCTGGTTCTGTACTCGGATAGCCATCGTAGCCCTACTGTACAAACACTTCAACACTTCGATATTCCGACAGTCTACTAGGCACCGCTGAAGGGACTGCAGCACCGCCCAAATTTCGACGGAATCAAAGGCTTTCTCATAGTCCACATACGCAAGACAAAGTGGCAGATTGTACTCTTCGGTCTTCTGTACAATTTGCCGAAGGGTATGTATGTGGTCTATGGTGCAAAAGCCTTTTCGGAAACCGGCTTGTTCGGGAGGCTGGAAGTCGTCGAGTCTGCGTGCGATACGATTCGTAATGACTTTCGAAAACAGCACGTAGACGCGGCTCAGAAGGGAAATCGGGCTGTAGTTCTTCAAGAGAGCGTTGTCGCCTTTCTTGAAAACAAGAAAAAAAAACATTACCTCCACACTAGGATTTTCTCCTGTATCGTGGGAGCAGTTTACACACATACATTTCACAAAGACAAACATCCAGACTCGAAACAATTATTCGTAGGCCATACAAATACTTGTTCCGTGCAGGATTCGAACCCGAGGCCCTCAGCGCCGCAACTCATTGCTAAGCCACTACGCCACGGAGCCGTCAAAGTACCACCGCACTTCTGCTCCACGCCTCCGGAGTAGTGCCACCATGGAGGATGGAATTAAAGAGCTTCTGAAGGACTTCAAGTACCGGTCTTCCACCCGCTTTCAGGAGCTCCGCTGTAATTCCATCCTCGCCCGGGGACTTGCCGTTTTTAAGATGCTGAAGAGCCATTCTAATCTCGCTCAGACTGACGTCCGAGATATCATCGGAATAGTGTCGGATAAGACTTGCTCTTGGATCGTTACTCACACTTGCGTGTGACTTTAACGATGACGTGTACAGCTGCCCATAGAACCTCTCAATCTCACTCAAAATCTCAGGTGTCCCGGAAACGATACTGCCACATTCGGTCGTCAGCTTCGACAGTTGGCTCTTTCTGGCAGACAGATCTCAGGCAAAGACCTTGGAGCCCTGGTTCCTCTCGATCCTTCTTCAATACGAGCAGTATTAAAGTTGCGTAAGTCCTGCCACATGCATTTGGAGATCTGTCTGTTCAGTTGCCTGTATGCTATCAAATCTACTGAAGACTGCAGTTTCATTTCCGCCTAACAGCCACGAGATTAAGGGTGTGATCGGAGAGTTTTGTGTTCCTCTGCGTCGGGTCTTGCAAAACTTAGCTCCGACCGCATGGACAGTTTCCACGAGCTTGTCATTCATATCGTCCACTTCATTGCAAACTTCTAGGCACTGAAAACGATTTTGTAACTCGAGCTGAAGAGCACGAGGGGACGGAGTGTTGACTTCATTAGACGTGACCTCTCCAGCAATGTTTAGGTTCAGTGTGCCTCTCACCATTCGGTGATCGCTGCCAGTTTTCACACTCGCAATCACTGAGACATCACTGAACAGTTGTCGCCTGGTCGTCATAATGAAGTCAATCTCATTTTTGTCGAACCGTCGGGGCTCGACCAGGTCCACTTCCTGTGGGGCCGCTTCTGGAAGAAAGAGTTCATCATAAAGTTCCTCTTTCTCCATCAAGTCGGCTAGCTGCTGGCCCTTGGGTTTCGTTGCCCTAATCCGAATTTCCCTACTTTTAGCTCACCGTTCTCTCTTGTGCCTAGTTTTGCGTTGAAGTCTCCCATTAACACCGTATAGTAGGTTTTGGAGAATGCATGGCTCTAGAAATATCCTCATACATTTCTCCACCTCCTCATCGGGGTGTGCCGAGGTTGGTGCGTAAATCTGTATGACCTTCAGCGAATACCGTTTGGTGATTCTGAGTATAAGGTACGCAACCCTTGTCGACACACTCCCAATCTTTACAACGTTGTTAATGAGAGACTTGTGGACGATAAATCCGACACCTCCTTGGGACAGATGGTCGCCCTCGGTGATAGAACAAGTTGCCGGATTCGAGGATTACCGTGTCCTCCCCTCTCTTCGTACCTCGGAAAATCCTTTAATATGCCAGCGTAACTTGTCTGTCTCTTCTTCCAGCTCCAGGATCTTCTCGTCAGTCTTCAGCGTGCGTGCGTTATAAGTTACCAGGTCGAGTCGTCGTGGTGGCAACCGAACCTCCACTGGAATTATTAGCACCCCTGCCCGCCGTTACCATGGTCGCCACCGTAGCCAGGAATAGCGGTGCCGCCTGGGACTGAGGGCCGTTTATTAGTGTCGTTGCTAATGGGGTATATTGCCATAGTTGCCACGCTTGCGAGCGGGTTGGCAACCGCAGTTTTTATTGGTTTTACTTTTATCAGAAAGATGCTGCTGTCCATCTTCTGCCTCAGTTTCCTCTGTCGCCTCTTACGACACCCACGGGAAGATATGGGGTGGGTATTCTTACCCGCCACTACAGGCTGTTTTCACGACCCAAAACATTAAAATGACACCCAAGTCACCCAACCCATGATGGTTTTTACAAATATACATCCATCCATCCTCCCATCCATGTTGGTTTCAAACAATAATCGATGCCATTTTCGTAATTAACGTCCCAAAATTCATAACACGACCCCATACTGACATTTCAACCACATCGCACCCCCACAAGGGATAATCGTAGGTATTTCCCGTCTGCTACGTTGGATTTTGAAATTGTTGTTGTTTTCGTAATTAGCGACCCGATAAACCATAAAACGATACCCATGTTGATTTTCAGAATTTGTCACCCCTTTTCCACCTTTTAGGGTTGAATTCTGAAAGAGCCTGAAACACTTCTTTACTCGTTTATTGATAGGAGTACTCCTGTGAAGTTTCGAATAAACTAATCTTGTTTCCCCATACAAACTTTCAACCCTTTTTCACCCCTTAGCGGTTGAATTTTCAAAACCCTAGAATACATAATTGTTTATTTCTAATCTTTAACCTAAAACAAAGTTTCAGGCTTCTAGCTCTAAAATGTCGGACTTCCATACAAACTCTTAACCCTTTTTCACCTGAATTTTCAAAATCCTTTCTTAGCGGATGCCTACGTCATTACAACTGTCTGTGTGCCAAATTTCAGCGAAATCCGTTCAGTAGTTTTGGTTGTGCGTTGATAGATGTGTCAGGAGTGACGTAAAGCTTCAGTGGGGCCCCATATATCCAAACTAGCAAGCAGACTAAGTTCTGCAGCCTATGCTGTAAAACAGATTAGAGGTCTCACTAGTGTCGAGACAGCTAGACTAGTTTATTTCAGTTATTTCCATAGCATAATGTCTTATGGGATTTGGCTATGGGGAAATGCGGCTGATTCAGAAACTATTTTTGTTTTACAGAAGAGGGCCATTAGAGCTATTTACAACCTAAAACCGAGAGAGTCTCTTAGAGATAAATTTAAAGAAATAAATATATTAACTTTGGCCTCTCAGTATATTTACGAAAATTTAATGTATGTTCACAAAAAGAAAGGTAGTTTTAGTAAAAAAGTGATATACATTCTGTAAACACTAGGAACAAACACAAGCTAGTGATACCAGTTTCTCGACTCCACAGAGTCAGTAATTCATTCTTGGGGCAATGTATACGCTATTACAACAAGGTCCCGGAAAGTGTACAGGCTCTCTCTATTACCAGTTTAAATGTTTTGTTAGCTGAAACTGTATAAAAGGGTTATTATAGTATAAATGAATATATGATTGATAATAACCCTGGGAATGAGTGGTCGCTACCAAGCAGTTTCTAAAATAAATTTTGTACTTAAATAGTTTGTACAACCATTAATGTAAAACTTACTTTAAAAAAGTCCCGCTGGGTTTCTTGCTGGTTCTTCCCAGGACAGAGGTTTTTCGAACCAGTGGTAAAGTAAAATGACTTTCAATAAGAATTACATGTAATCTTTATTGAATAAAAATTATTCTATTCTATTCTAGTCAGCTTTGCTTTTTATATATATATATATATATATATATATATATATATATATATATATAATTATATATATATATATATATATATATATAGATATAGATTAGTCTGAATAAATGAAACACTGCTGTGGCTCTTACTTTTAATTTTTTTTTTCATAAGTTTTGTTTAGATTTTGTTTATATTATGTTTATCTTTTGTACATAAATATTAATTATAAATTTATTAATAGTAACAATATGGAAACTTGTACTGGTTGATTAAATAGTTCTTGTACTGGCTGAATAAATAAATAAACAAATAAATTGCTATTTGTAATATAATCAGTGATGTACGCGTACTGTTCTACTTTAGTAAATTAAGTATACGGGTGCTGACAGAATAACAGCGTTGTAGATACTCTGCAACACATGCCGAGTCAGAACCCTTTCATTGTCCTTCTTAAAATAATATTTTGTATTAGTTTAACTTTTAAATGTTTTGTTACTTTTGGTCAATGAATAAATATTTTATTATTTTTATTATTATTATTTTAAACTTGGGCTCTTCTTTTATATTTTTCTGCAACTTCTTTGCAAATACGTATACCGTTCGCTACGAATAAAATTATGACTGAGTTTGTGGAGTCTAGCAGTAGGATCCACTAGTAATAGGGTACTTTAGGCTTCTGATTTAGTTTTTGAATATTTAATGCTTATACTAATTCATTAACTTTTAAAAGTGTGTTGCTCGTACATAATGTATTATGTGTCGATACATTTTTCAGTAGCGACTATGAAGTATAAGTGAGGAAGCTGGGCTCGAAGCCAAATGGCATCGAATCAATATGTTGCGGTAGGCACATCTCTCCTATCTGAAGTATTTACTTTGGGTTGTTATATTTTAAATATGTTCATGGTGTGAAAGTATAAAAGAAAATTGTTTGCTTCAATTAAATTGATGAAGATTTTGCCTTGAAATTTAGTTAAATTTTAAACCAATTTTACGAGATTGTGAAGAGATGCTACGCTCTCCTCAACATAAAAATGTAAGAAAGTGAATCAATATTTCATATATTCACGTGTGAGTTATAAGAGGCGAAAGAAAAATGAAGCAAGGGATAGGTAGCGCCATCTTTTGATAACATCTCAAAATAATAAGGAAATAATAAGGAGGTAAAATAAAATTTAGTACAACTGACTTCAATATAAATAAAATGAGAACATCATCAATGTAGTCGAAGTCAATTAATTATGCATTATCAAGGATAATTAAATAACCATTGATCTGATCTTGATCAAATTTATATGGGACCACACGAAAATCACCAGATTTCAAATAAGAAAAGAATTATCAAAATCGGTTAACGTAGAAAAAAGTTCTGAGGTAACACACATAAAAAATGCAGTCGAACCTCCTCCTTTTTTTAAAGTCGGTTGAAAACTGGTGGTTGCCAACCCGTCTTCCAAGAGTGGCAACTATGGCTGATATACATCTTTTGAGGCAATTTATGTAGGAGGCGGATTTTGATAGTACTTTTGACAGACTTTGGTAAACTTACTGTTGCAAAGTTAAAAAAAAGCTTTTGATCACCATTTATCATAGTCCGCGCATATCGCTGAAGTTATTCGTTAAGTCCACTTTACCTTCCATTCAATTCAAACCTCTCATCACTCATAAACACGCTTTCAAAGTATTCCTTCCATCTCCTTAAACTCGACACTTCGTCATTCAGAATACAGCCATTCTGGTCTCGTATAGCATCAATTCTAGGCTGTTTTGAATGTCCCCTGGCAGTTCTTACGAGTTTCCAGAACATTTTAACATTTGCCTGGAAGTTATCCGATATTCTTCTATCATTCTTCTCCGTTCTTTCTTGCTTTTTCCTTTCAATTACTTCTTTTACTCTCTTATTTAGATGTATAAAGACTGCCTTTTTTCTTTCAATATCATCATTCATACCGCTAGAATAACTAGCCTTGGTTGCTAGTAAATCTAGCCATGCTCTCTTCTTTGCTTCTACTTCTATCCTTACCTCATCATCCCACCATAAAGTGTTATTTTTCTTTTCATTCTTTCTCTTACTTACACCACATACTTCGGTAGCTGCATCCACCAAACCTTTCTTGATATTATACCACAC
Organism: Parnassius orleans; assembly: GCA_029286625.1. NCBI lineage: Eukaryota > Metazoa > Arthropoda > Insecta > Lepidoptera > Papilionidae > Parnassius > Parnassius orleans. The sequence continues at coordinate 135,682 of JAGSMP010000692.1, forward strand.
AGTCTCCAAGTCTACATCATTCATACACAATTCATCCATACCACTTATATTTTCTCTCAGTCTACATTTGTACTTCTCTTTTGCACCTTCATCTTGTAACCTCTCTGTTCTTATACGCTGTAACGCAGTGGTAGACACAGATGTCCGATGCCGTCAACGTCTGAATAGACCATTAATTCGGCATAAGACCAAGTAATGATCCGTCCCTACGTTGGACCCCCGGTAAACCCTTGTATCTACAACTGCGCTCCTCATTCTTTCATCCACAATTATGAAATCTATCATGCTTCTATCATCACCTCTTTCAAATGTATACATGTGAATCTTCTTATGACGAAAGAAAGTGTTCGTCACAAAAAGACTCTTTTCCACACATACGCTGAGGAGGCTTTCACCATTCTCATTTATACTTTCATCACCAAACGTTCCCAATATCCTTTCATAACCAAGCCTCTTCACGCCAACCCTCCCATTAAAATCTCCTAATATAACAATATTTTCATTACCCTTGCATTTCATTAGCACCATCCTTATCATCTCCCAAAACTGCTCTCGGATATAAGTGAGCTTAGACATGTCTGGGGCGTAGACCTCTAGAACAAACAACTTCTTTAAGCCCACTTTCATTCGTATCCATAGCAGTCTTGGGCTTACACATTCATACTCTTTCACACAATGACCTATTCTTTCTGAAAGGATGATACCGACTCCCTGGCATGCCCGCTCGGTCTCGTCTACCCCAGACCAGTACGCGGTATACATGCCATGTGTAGTGGCATCCTTTCCCTTCCGTTTCGTCTCATTTACACATAACACATCTATTCCTCTACGTCGTCGGTATTCGTACTGAGCGGACGTATCTGTGCGCTCTCGCGTGACCTCGCGTAGTAATATTTAGTAATTCTGTGTTTTATTTGGATATTTTGTGCTAATTGTGTTTTATAATAACTATTTAAACTTTTTGTGTCGGACAAAATAAAACTGTGTTGTGTTGGTGTAGTTTTAAATACTTTTTGTAGGAATAACAACGTGTTTTAGGTTAGAACCACGCGGTCACCGCGTGGTCATTTGAGCTAAGTACTTTTGTGTTTTTATTTTATTTCTTACTTACTAATGGATATTAGCTTGTAAGTACTTTTATTAATTTATAGTTTGTAGTTTTATTCTAGAAAACATTGAACATTTATTATTAGGTTAGGGTGTGTTAGCACGTGGTAGTTGTTATTTTGACATTGACAGCCGTCACCGAACGTGACGTTGACACTGACAAGTGACGTTGACAGCTGTCATCTGTCACTGTGACTGACGTTTTCGGTTTGCGTTCCGTTTCAACATTTGACTTCTATTTAATATTGTGTGATTTTTGAATATTGTCGTTGGGTGAACCTGTGAAACAAAATGGCGGATGACGAGGAGTTATTTACTCCTCGTAGGTCATTAGTCAGGACCCCGCCGGGCCCACTTGGTCGGCCGGTCGCGGTGCCCCCCCCACCACCAGCAGTGCCAGAGAAGCGCCCTCTGCCGTCACCGGAAGAGGTGCAGCCATCATCCCAGCGAGCTAGGGTGGGCAAGCGCACCGAGCCACGCCGGAGTGTGGGCCCGGTGGCGGGTGTATCGACCAGGGATATCGAGGAGTCTGCTCCAGAATTGGAGGAGGAGGACTGCCCAAGGGAGGGATCCCGGGGTGCGAGGGGGAGCTTTAAGGCTTCCACCGCATCCAAACTGGAGGTCATCGATCAAGTGCGTGAAACAGTGAGGGGCATCCTGAGTATTGTAACCGGACCTGGCTCTAAGTTAAACAAGTCGGAGGTTAACAAAGTTGCTGCATACGGCCACGACCTCATTGCCATGGTGGCAACTATGCAGGTCCACATGTCGGAACTGGAATTGGCAAGATTAAGGGCTGAAAAAGATAAACTTGGAGCTGAAGGAAGACTGGCGCAGGTCGAGGCAGGAGCAGTTCCTTGCCACGTGACGGACCCGGCACCGCAACGTTCGTACTCTGCGGCACTAAGATTACCAAAGGGGGCAGATCAGGTTTTGATGCCTGTCAGCAAAGGCCCAGTCGTCGCTTTCTACCCAGCAGAAGCCGAAGGACCAATAAAGACTGCAGAAGATACAAAGTTGGAGCTGAAAAAGGCTGTCAACCCTAAGACGAGCGGTCTGCAGATCGACAAACTAAGGAAAGTGGGAAACGCAGGTGTCGTGGTCCAGACCACGTCCCAGGAGGCAGCTGAGAAACTAAAAACTGCGGCCCCCCCCTCCTTGAGGGTGTCCGAGCCCAGGCAGCGCCTTCCCCTGGTTGCCCTCAGGGGTTTTGAAGAAGACCCGAAAAATGAAGACGTGATAAGCGGCTTATATGAGCAAAATCTTGCTGCTTGCGGCTGGAGCGAGGAGAAAGTAAAAGAAGACTGCAAAGTGGCATTCAAGAAGTCTTGGCGAGGAAGCAGGCGAACTACGGTCATCCTCCAATGCTCGTCTGCCTTAAGGGATGTTTTGGTAGGGCACAATCGTCTTTACGTTGGCTGGGACGTGGTAGAACCGTGTGACTACGTGGACGTCACGTGCTGCCAGAGATGCCAACAATATGGGCACCCGGCAAAATACTGCCGATCCAAGGAGACCGTATGTGGGAAATGTGGGGAGACGGGACACGAGCGTGGGGCCTGTAAAGCCACAGAAGAGAAGTGCGCTACATGTAAGCGTTTTGGCCGTCCCGACTCTGGCTCGCACGTGACCATGGCGAGGAACTGCCCAGCAAGGATATACGCAGAGCAACGCTCCGTGGCCACCACACAGTATTGCCGGTAAGGGCAGCCCAACAGAAACCAAAGAAGCGCTACGAATAGGTCAGATTAACCTGGGTCGAGGGGAGCTCGCCGCGGCTGAGTTGCCTATCCTGGCGCGTGAACTGCACCTGGACATTGTTCTTGTACAAGAACAATACTCCCAGGCTGCGGGGATCGTTCAGGTGGGCGGTCATCCGTGGGCGGGCGTCTATCTTGCCGACCCAACGATTGGAGCAGCTGTGCTGAGTCACCTCAGCAATGAATTCTGTGTGGTGTGCCACGTACACCGATGGGACCTCTATGTGGTGTCAGCGTACTTTAAATTTAGCGACACTATCGATGATCACCTGCACCACTTAGAGGTCGCCCTGAGCTGTCTTAAGGGCAGAAGGGTCATCGTGGGCCTCGACGCCAATGCGCACTCGCCACTCTGGCATAGTGATCGCCGACATTACGTGGGAAGAGGACGAGCTGTTGAACATCGAAGGCAGCAAATGGAGGCTTTCATCATTTCACATGCCCTTACTTTGGCTAATGTTCCCGACCAGCCCTACACCTTCTCTGGGCCTGGTGGAGAGTCCAATGTGGATCTGACCCTTACCACTGGGGACGTTTATCTTGCCGAGTGGCGAGTGCACGAGGGGGTCTGCGCCAGCGACCACAACCTGATTACTTACACGGCCATGACCAACAGGCCGACCATGCGCGCTGCACCCGTTAGGATCCCCCTCGTTTTCGCGACCGAGGGTGGATTAGGACAGGTTCCGGGCGATAATCAAACTGCGAATGGGATGGCTGCATGTGGAAAACCCGCAGCCCTCCTGGCGGAGGAGTTCTCAGGGTCATCATCCGCTCTGCGGAGGAAGGCCTAGGGAGCGTCGCCCCAGGGGTCGGGGGTACGAATGGTGGACTAATGAACTCGATAAGACTAGAAAGTTGCAATGTAAACTCAGGCATGTGGCAGAGTAAAAGGCGTCTAGGAGGCAGGTCAGAGGAGATAGCCAGGATAGCTTTTCACAGCGTGCGTGCGAGATACAGGAAGATGATGGTGGAGGCGCAGCAGTCGCATCACATGAGGGTTGCCAACTCTGGTAACGAAGACCCATGGGGTATGGCGTACAGGGTAGCCAGCGGGAGGGTGCGACCGCCTGCAAACGTGATCAATGGGATCGCCTTTGCGGGTGGGCACCCGGACAATATCGAGGCAGCAATGGTTAACCTAGTGACTGCGCTCTGTCCGGATGACAGACCTGACCACGACATGCCTTACCATCAGCAGGTTCGCCTACTGGCGGCCTTCATGCCGTCTGGTAGAGCTGCGTCTCCACCTGCGGTTGAGGACCTGGGAGGAATAGTCAAGGCCTTGCCTAACACAGCTCCGGGACTCGATGGAGTGAGTGCGAGAATTGTGAGGAATGTTTGGATGGCAGCACCGAGGGAATTTCACTCGGTGTACGCCAAGTGTGTGGTGGAGGGGGTCTTCCCCAAGGTATGGAAGGACGGAAGACTGATTGTCATTCCCAAGGGTAATGACAAACCGCTCACCGACGCCAAGGCATACCGTCCGATAACGCTCCTCCCTGTTTTGGGAAAAGTATTGGAACGCGTAATGTTAAGATGTGCTCCTGCGATTAGTCGCGGGATATCTGAGCACCAGCACGGTTTCTCTCCGGGGCGATCTACGGTAACAGCGCTGCGTGTCTTGCTCAGCACGTGCAGACAATCTTTCTGTATATCTCCGGCGCCTTCGACAATGCCTGGTGGTCGATGATGATGGTCAAAGCGAAACGAGGTGGTTGTCCACCCAACATTTACAAAATGCTGGTGGACTACTTCACCTCCAGACGTGTGGGCCTCTACATCGGAGACCGGGTAGAGTGGAAGACGTCGACCATGGGATGTCCTCAAGGCTCCGTGCTGGGCCCTACACTGTGGAACGTATTGATGGACGACCTACTCCGACTCCCTCTGCCTGAGGGAGTAGCCATGACTGCCTATGCTGATGATGTTACAATCTTGATTGAATCTGATACCAGAGCGGGTATCGAATCCAGGGCCAGAGTCACTTTGGACCTTGTACGGGAGTGGGGGCTAAGGAATCGACTGGAGTTTTCCTCATCAAAGTCGACCACCATGACTATTAGAGGGAAACTTCAGCGCCCCCCCATTATTAAACTTGGTGGTGAATCTGTAAAGACTGTAACTAATGCTAAGGTACTAGGAGTGATATTAGACTCAGGACTATCGTTTGTGCAACATGCGTCCGATATTTCTGAAAGAGCGACCAAGGGATTCGGCAAGATGACCGCGTATCGACGTCCTCTGGGGTGTCCGATATCCGAGTCTAAAATAATATACAGAGAGTGTTTGTATCCACGCTTACGTACGCGGCGGAATGCTGGTACGAGCGTGCGAACATGTACACAGTTCGCAGCGTACTGCTGAGATCGCAGCGATCAGCCCTGATACTGCTGACTAAGGCATATCGATCCACCAGTACGGCGGCCTTACCGGTACTGGCTGGTGTTCTCCCTTCTGACCTGGAGGTTATCCGTGCTGGTAGGATGGGTATAGCACGTTTGACCGCGCCCAAAGTGGAGTTGAGCAGACGGAAGCGCGAAATTTGGACTGAGGTGATCGGTGTATGGCAGGATCGATGGACGAATGAGTCAAAAGGACGCGAGCTCTATAGATTCTTCCCGGAAGTGGCGCTGCGACTCAGGTACACCTGGGTCTCACCGGACTACCAAACTTCCCAGATTCTCACCGGACATGGATGCTTTCGGAAGAGACTGAGTGAAATGAGACTGTGTGAAACAAGTATGTGTGAGTGTGGCGCGATAGAGGAGGACGTTCACCATGTTCTATGGGAATGTCCTCTGTATGACGACCTAAGAGCGAAAATGATGGATGGATTAGTTCGTACAGTTCAAGGACCGATCTACTACTCGGATCTCGTTAGCGATGGGGTGAACTACGGGCTGTTGCGCCAGTTTGCGCACAGGTGGCATGTTCGAAGAACAATGCAAGACAGAATAATGGCAGAAAGGCCTGACGACGTAGGCGTATTAGTGCCGTCAGCCCCAGAAGGGGGAGAATGACAAACTGGGACAAGGAGTAGAATAAATAACTTGTAGAGAGTCAAGAAAGTGCACGCGGGAAAGAGCCCTGAGCAAGTACCGCGTGCATCTCTCGAGATTCGGCCCGTATAACCGCAAGGTTGGTGGGGCCATGGGAGGTGGTGGGTTGTCCCTATTCCTCTATCATACATCATATCGCATACTTCATCCATCTTATCATTCATTGCTCCACATACATTCAGCGTAGCCAGACGGGCTTCCGCAATCCACTTTTCGCCCCTCCAGGAGACAGAACGTGACGGGTGGCGAACCTCGTCGCCGATTTTCCTCCCGGAGATTCTTCGCACCCATGCCCCATTAAAGGGGCGCCGGGAACTCGGGGCCATTTCTTTTAATTTGTGCCTCATGGTGCGAAAGTAGGGGGTGGTATTTTTTACGCCGTTACCACACGGCAAGGAGCCAATTCTGTACTTTCGGCTTTGTCGCTTGTTTAGCACCACCCGGGGGACACGTGTAGGGTGGGCCTAGGTTTGGGTGGTCGAAGCCTACGGACGCGAGCGACTCATCCCCCTGAATATTAAGTAAATCGTATTCTAAAACATGCATTTTAAATAACAATATTGCGGGCACTCTTACCACCAGTGAAATATTTATTTATTTTTGCTTTAAATTTTGGTCTATCTAACATATACTGCATAATTTCTAAAATGTTATAATATCTTTAATTATTATTTTTAATATCTTTTTTCTAAAATGTAAATTATTAAATAATATCTAAAACTCAGACCAGAGGACAAAGGCCAAGCTTCAGTCATGTGTCATCCTATGGGTATATTTTATGCAAGTGGTCGCCTATTGGTCGACCAATAGGCGACCACTTGCATGCTTGGTCGACCGTAATTAATTAATATGTTAGGTTTGTATATTAAACAAGTTGTAGTGCAGCTGAAAATTACTATATAGAACACAAATATCTAATATACAAAATGTACAATAAACGCTTTTTACCTTAACATACACTCCACGCACTATTCAAATGTTTGAAATCACACAAAACTCACAGCTCACTCAGACAATCTGTCAGTAATTATTTTTTGGCAATATTAAAAAAAAATGACAATTTCTTCTCTGTGCTACTGTTTTATTATATTAAGTGTTTGACATTTTCTTTTATATATATCATAGTAATAAAATACATAATATGCTTATACTTACTCTAAGATACTGGCAGTATGAACGTCAACAAACTACATAAGCGACAATTTTGTGTCTCACATTGGCAGTATGCACGTAAACAATGTTTGTTTATTTTATTTTATTGAAGTATTTGTATCAAAACCATACACAAATTTAGGCTTTCTGCACTCCTTCTCCATATAAACTTAACTAAGGCAAATCTCACACTCTTCCGTGCGCGCATAATTCTTAAAAAAGTATTTTATAAAATATGGGTGACAACCGAGCACACAGTACACCTGATGGTAATGTTGTGGTCCAAAGACATCTAGATCTATCTTAAATTTAGAATCAAAATCGACTCCCTGGCGCAGTAGCTCAGCAATGAGATAGGACGCTGAGGGCTGCGGGTTTGAATCCCACTGGAACAAGTATTTGTATGGTCTATCAGGGTACAGGAGAAAATCCTAGTGTGGGGTAACTTTTTTAAATAATTATAACTTTTAACAAAAAGTAAAAACAGACTTCAAATTGCTAAAAAATAAGTTATTTATTTGCTACCCTTAGTGGTGGAAATTTATATGGAAAACCCATGAAGCCATCTATTTAATAGAAAAAGAATCATTAAAATCGATTCACAATCGACATCGCGTAACATACATACAAAAAAAGAATAAAAAAACATACACTCGAATTGAGAACCTCCTCCTTTTTGAAGTCGGTTAAAAAAGACGAAAAAGGGCGAGAGACGAAGACGAAAAAATGCAGATGCGTTGTCACCCTAGAGGACTAAGATGGAATGCCTCCTTTCCATTAACAAGGGTTTCTGGTTCTGTACAGTCACCATACGAAACACAACAGTATTAAGCTCCTATTTTACGCTGGTAGTCTGTGAGAGCGTGGTCTTTCCCCGGTCGAGCCAACCCATTCGTGCAACAACTATGATATAGCTGCAACGTGGCTCAACCCCGTGTAAAATAAATTTTCCTCTTCACGTATTAATAAACAGATATTATGACAGATTTAAAAAGGCCAGGAAAATCTCATCACCTCTGATATATGGCAATATATCATCCTACATATGCTAAATGTGTGACAAACGAGCACACAGTCCACCTGATGGTAAATAGATGCTTGACTCATAGACATCCACATCTATCCTCGATTAAGAATCAAAACGCAGATGCGTTGTCACCCCTGAGGAATAAGATTGAATGCCTCATTTCCAGTAAAAAGGGTTTCCGGTTCTCTACGTCAAGTAGTAGTAGTAGTAGCATCAAAGTTACGAGAGATATGGTACTGTCATTGTAAATCTACCCACAGATTGTGGCTATTAAGGTAAATCCTTCCTAAAGTAGAAAAGGCCTATGTCCAGTTGTAGATTATTATTTATTACGGAAAGATAAAAAGAATAGTGATTCAAAAGACGTGCTATATTGTCATTCACGACCATAATAAATATTTTATTTTAAATGCACATATCTTTATCCTGTTCTTCAGCAATAAAAAAGGTTTTATGTCAATAAATTATAATTTTACGCTCTCGTAAAAACAGGAGAACCGTCCTCAACTTTGAAATGTTTTTATGGAATGTTTTTAAGATTAAATTGCATTTTATTTTTTATTTATCTCTTATAAAACTGATATGCTGTGTGCAAATTAATTCTCGTGTATACAGTCATAATATGGCACTTAAAACCGTAACCTGTGCCGTAACTTATATTGGTATTTTTATTAAAAATTTGAATGACTGAATAATAATTGACAGTGTAGCGGCGGTGTAAGAATGTCTACTACTATATGTCGTCCAGTGGCTGTCGTAAGAGGCGACAGAGGGAAACAAACCAGGAGACAGTAGCGTTTACCTAGTAAATAACAACTAAAAGTAAAGAAATCTGCGTCTTGCAACCTACCTGCCCAGCGTGGCAACTATGGCAAATATCCCTCTTATGAGGCAATCTATGGGGGAGGCCTATGTTCAGTAATGGACTTTTGATAGACTGATAACAATAAGAAGAGGCCTGTGCTTAGCATTGGGACGTGTGCAGGCTATAGCTTTAAGGACTGCGCAAATCAAGGTTCTTCAAATATCGTTGAGCTGTTTCAGCCGACAGAGAATTTTTCTTTTTAAGAAAGAATACTAGTTATACGTTGACCTCTCTAAGTAAGCTTTAAATGCTTGCATTACGGTAGTTGAATGGCGGATTCGACCCACAACTTGCCGAGCTGGCCGTCCGCACAATTAGGCTACTGTCACTTAAATTTAAAATATCCTACGAAGTTCAAGTCTTACTACATGCACTTTTTTCTGATAATCTCTTTTAGGAGATATTATAAGAGATCGAAGACCGCACAGGTTTCACGTATGATGCGAATTTATTAAAAATGTTTCTTTTTTCCTTTATTCGACATTCAACAGCAATAAAACATTTATTTATACAAATTAACGTGACAAACGGACAGAGAACCAACATGACGTCTTTAATCTATAATGTTATCGTTAGCAATGTTAGCAACAATCGACATCGATATAGTCATTTTATTCGTTTAGTTATTTATTTTTACACTATAGATGAAAGACGTCATGTCTTGTGAAGTCACGCATAATACTAACAATAGGGATGTCATTTTTCTAGTAAATCAGAAGATACGAATGTACTTAGTCTCATATTTGGTATAGTATAAATATACCAAAGATGACCACTTGACATTTCTATTTTCATGCATAAATTAAACGTATTGAATAGATTTGTCTCTTTTTGCCTTATTTAAAAATTTAAAGAAAAGCGAAACACGTATATTGACTCAATTTATGTAGAATTGTAGGTTCTGTCTATGCATACGTATGTATGTAATTATTCTAAAGTGTAACTTTAATGAATATAACAAGCTAGAATTGTAACGTTTATGTAAAAGGAAAATAAATTTTATGTGAAAAATTTTTACGTGATGTCTTCTTCTTTATCTGTGTTTTAATAAACGTTTTTGTAAACACAAAATATTTTATGTTTTAGGCTCCTTATTTTTTGTTTCCTTTTTTGAATGTCCCGTGTAAATCACGTGTTTTTGTTGAAATAAAATTATTTCTCTCATTCTACAAGACTTTGTAATTGCTTGATTTATCCCAACAATCAATTCATAATTTTTACCGCAAAAGATCTTCTGACTTTTAATAGAGATTAGGTACAAAAGTGACAATATATTTATATTCACTCAATTAAGTATAATTTTTTTCCTAAGATTCAGAATTAATGAATAACTTTTTTGCTTTGAAGAAGTACTAGAGATAGACAAATTATTTAATTTAAAAAAAAACGCCTGATATTTAAAATATCAATGTTTCTTTAATTTCTTATTTATGTTATTACTGTAGGTACATAATAAATGAAACTTTTAATATTAATTTATTCTTCACTATTTGTTATTAAGTTCTATTATTATTATTATTAGATTTAACTTAATATTTTATTGACATTAAGTTATCTTACCTTTATGCTCACATTGTAATGATTTAAAGAACTAAAAATTATTTATTGTGCAATGTCTACGCCGATACTCAGTACAATGTCTCGGAAATAAATAAACTTAGGAATGATTTCTTATATTTACTCGAGCACTAATAATAATATTAATAATAATGTCTTCCAGACCGAATTTCGGTCACGGCGGCCAGCCTCAATGGGGACTAGCTATCGGCGCAGGACAGAATTATAGTGCCCAAGTGTATGCGCAAGCACAAGTGCACTCTCTATTCCCTCACTCTCATAGACCGATGGGACGGTAAACCGACACAACCGGAGAGAGATCAGGCGCAGGACCAACAGCTTTACGTGTTTTCCGAGGCACGGGGGTGTGATACCGCCAACTTCCTGACTCCGGGCAGCTACTGAGAATTTCTTGATGGAAAAGCTCAATAACTGATTTTTTTTGCCCGACCCGGGATTCGAACCCAGGACCTCATGATCAGCAGTCGCACTACTACAACCACTAGACCAATGAGGCAGTCTCGACGACGACTCGAGCACTACACATTGAATAAAACTATTTTTATGGATTTTTAAGGATTCTTAAAAGCGATACTTTCACAATTTTACCAACAGACAAAGTAACTGCATTTTAGAACATCTTAATTCCATAAAATCGTAAATTCAATTTTATTTCGACTATTTTAATGTTAGTCATCCGAAATCCTAACAACACCATAGGTCTTACTGTGCATAGAAAAACGACCCAAACTAACCGATATATAAAGGGTGAATATCACCATAATTCTTCACAGTTAGCTACACACTACACACGGGAAACACCTGGCCGCCGAGCTTCAGCACGTTAAGCAGGCTTTGCACTACAACACGCTTCGGGTCCCGTGCCTACGTCACAGTGACCGAGTGAAGCTGGCCACAGTCGAGCGTGTGCCTGCTGTACTACCCTATGTCGGAGGAGTCACAGACAAGATTGGCTACATCTTGAAGCGAACTTCTATTAGAACATTCTACTAGCTGCCGAAGAATATAAGTCAGTTTTTACCGTCCGTCAAGTGTAAGATCACTCTAAAAATGCAGGAGTGCACAAGCTTGATTGTGAATGTCGTCTCTCTTACAAACAAAAAGATCAATAAAAAAATTGTGCGTGTCAGCTCCATTGCGTAACTGGAGTTTACTCCTGAAAAACGATTATCTTAAAATGTATATGTCACAGTCAAAACTTATAACCAGTCAAACCCACTTTTGACTGCAAAAATCAGGCAAAAATGCTTTTGACCGATGCCCTTAGTAAAAACAATTGCGACTGATTTTTGCAGTCAAAAGTGGTTTTAACCAACTTTCTTAGTCAAAAGTGATGTTGTGTGATTTAAACTTTAGACTATCGGTCAAAACTCGCAATATCAGTAACAGTAGGTTAAGGTGCGGCTGGGGTGGCCCTTGGGGCACCCCAAAGCTGAGTGCATTATAATGATATAAAATATAATATTGAAGTAATTGAACTTTTTAATTTCAGAAATTCAAAAATAATAAGTCAAAAGAAGTTTTGATTAACATTGTTGGTCAAAATTTTAACCGATGTAATTTGGTCAAAATCACTATTACCCAGTATTTTTGCAGTTAAAAGTGGATTTGACCAACGGCCTTAGTCAAAAGTACTTTTGACTGCAAAAATCAGTTAAAAGTGGTATTGACAAACGTCCTTAGTCAAAACTACTTTAGCCTGATTGTTTACAGTCTAAAGTGGTTTTGAGCGGTTATGAGTTTTGACTGTAACATATACAATGGGAAAGTAGAAAAAAAACTTAGAATATAAGTGTCTTAAAATGTATATGTGTGGTGTAATGTCAAGAAAGGTTTAGTGGATGCAGCTACCGAAGTATGTGGTGTAAGTAAGAGAACGAATGAAAGGAAAAATAACACTTTATGGTGGGATGATGAGGTACGGATGGAAGTTGAAGCAAAGAAGACCATGGCTAGATTTACTAGCAACCAAGGCTGGTTATTCTAGCGGTATGAATGATGATATTGAAAGAAAAAAGGCAGTCTTTAGAAATCTAAATAAGAGAGTAAAAGAAGTAAGAAAGAACGGATAAAAATGATAGAAGAATATCGGATAACATCCAGGCAAATATTAAAATGTTCTGGAAACTCGTAAGAACTACCAGGGGACATTCAAAACAGCCTAGAATGAATGCTATACGAGACCAGAATGGCTATATTCTGAATGACGCAGTTTCGAGTTTAAGGAGATGGAAAGAATACTTTGAAAGCGTGTTTATGAGTGATGAGACGTTTTAGTTAAATGAAATAGAAATTCCGAAAGAAGAGGAAAGAGATAGAGAGATAAGTATAGATAAAATAATTAAAGCAATGAAAAGTATGAAAGGAGGTAAGGCAGCCGGTTATGATAGAGTATCACTCGAAATGCTAAAGGCTGGAGAGGGAGTGGTGGCAGACCTGCTGTACACCTTATTTAATTTATGTTGGGAACTTAAGCGGGTACCGGTAGACTGGTGCAAAGCCGTGGTAGTCCCAATATATAAGGGAAAAGGATCGCAGCAGGACTGTAAAAACTACTGTGGTATCAGCCTTCTTAGCATTGTGGGAAAACTGTATGCTGAGGTACTAATTGAAAGAGTTATGAAAGATACTGATGGAAAAATTTGGGATGTGCAAGCGGGATTTACAAAGGGAATGGGATGTACGGATCAGGTGTTTTCCATGCGCATGATCGCGGAGAAGTTTTTGGCCAAAAACCAAAAGGTTTTTTGTGCGTTCGTGGACTTGGAAAAGGCTTATGACAGAGTAGACAGGGATGTGTTATGGCAAACACTGAACTCATTTGGGTTGAGCGCTGGGTTGATACAGGCATTGAAGTCTCTGTATAGGGACTCCCGTGCTTGTGTGAGGATCAACGGGGCCTACTCAGACTGGTTTGGCATCCATAAAGGTGTCAAACAGGGTCGTGTGGCTTCTCCATGGCTGTTCAACCTATTTATGGACAGTTGTTTGGAAAATTTCAAAGTTGAAGAATGCGGGTTAAGAATGGGTGAGTTAACCGTCAAATGCCTTTTGTACGCCGATGATCAAGTCGTACTTGCGTCGTCGGCGGCCGAGTTGCAAATGGTGGTTACATTAATGAACAAGTCATTATAAGAAAGAGGAATGAAAGTTAACGCAAGTAAGACGAAAGTTATGGTTTTTGAAAGAGAAGAAAGTAAAACGATATGTGATATAGGAATAGAAGGGGAATTGGTCGAGCAAGTAGATGAGTTTGTGTATTTGGAATGTGTATTTAGCTGGGATGGTAGATATGATAAGGATATAGAACGACGAGTGAACGCAGGAAATAGAGTAAATGGGGCTCTACACCCTATTGTGGAAAGTCAGAATGTGTCCAAAAAGGCACGTATAGCAATTCACAATGCTTTGTTAGTCCCTACTTTAATGTATGGTAGTGAAAGTTGGATGTGGCAGAAGAAGCACGAGAGTAGAATAAATGCTGTAGAAATGCGGTCATTAAGGAGTATGTTAGGGCTGAATCTGAATGACAGAGTGAGAAAGAAAAGATTGTGGTTTGCAAGATGATGTTGTGACCAGGATTAAGAAGAAAGATTAAGAAGAAGTAAGAGAAGAGTGTGGTTTGCAAGATGATGTTGTGACCAGGATTAAGAAAGGAATGCTTCGGTAGTTTGGTCATGTAGAAAGAATGAATGAGGAAAGTGTGACAAAGCAAATTTATGTTGCAGAGGTGAACGGCAGAGTCGGGAAGGGACGCCCTAGGCGAAAGTTTATCGACCAAATTGGCGATATATTGAAAATGGGCCAAATTAAGAGTACCCTTAACCGACGAGCGTGTATGCGTAGGTATATGGATGTGGAGGAGGCGAGAGAGGTGTATCAGGATCGTGCCAAATGGAAGTACATAGTCTCTGCATACCCCTCTGGGTGACTGGCGTGAGTGTTTGTATATATGAATTATTTGTCTGCGTCTGTTAGTGATCATGTAACTTCTAAACGACATGACCGATTGAGGTCATAGTCACATAATATTTGTTTTCACGAAGTGATGGTTAATAGCTATGCAAGCATCAAAATGGCAGAAGTACACTAATAACATTGTAGCTTTAATAATAAATTAAACCATATTTACTTCTAGTATAGTCACCCGAGGCAAGTGTGACAGTGGGGCAAGTGTAAATTATGTAGTGTAAATTATGTAATATTATATCAAATGCAAATTATGCGGCATAAACACGTTTTTTTCGTTAATTTCCATCTATTGAACAACGCAGGAAATTTAACGCTATTGACTATACCGACAGTTAAGTACATAGCTTCAACTGTTTTATCGACAGACGTCATTTTTTTAAAACTATTCAGAAAACTTGCCCCATGTGGGGAAAAACTCATTGTTACTCAAAAATGGACGTTCAAATCGTTTATAGATCTTAAAATATTTTGACATTAGTATCATCTCTTAAATTTTGTCGAAACCGTAGATATTATTAAAGTAACCACAAAAAGAAGCGTACTGTCACACTTGCCTCATTGATGGGGTAAGTGTGACAGTTTTCCACCTCAATTAGTTTTAATTACCTTAAATTACAAAATGCTACTTGTAAGTACTAATTTACAAGTAGCATTTTAGTAGTGTAGCATTAAGTATCATTTTTATTGTAAATACTCGCAAGCTACAGAATGCTCCCATTAGACACCATCATTAAACTCAAATCATTGATGTGTATCGAAAATAAGACTTTGAGAGAATTTCATATATGTTGTCACTACTATATGACGCCGTGATGCGAAAGCGGTCGGTCTTTATACTAGGTAAATTTTAATTTAAATATATTGTGAAATAAGTATAAGTGTGTATAAAATCACAAAAATTATTTTAATCTTTTCAAGTCGGCCGTTTTCAAAGTCAAAGCAATTTTAATTTAGTCAAAATCGCTGCACTAACATAATTTTATAAACAAATCCTTCATATTTTCTCATCTATATCATGATATATTCTTTTTTATTTAAATCAAAAGGTTTCATTTAAACTTCTATCTCAGATCTACTAACTGTACAGGACAGTCACATTTAAGATATTGAACGGAACCGAATTGGCGCGGTGCCAAATGTCCAAAGTAATTAATTGCGTCCGTTGAACTTATTACCGCCCAAACAAATCGCTAAGTAATAATCCACTCTGAAAATACTAGCGTCTATTTTATTAAAAAACTTTTTCGTCAAGACAGGATTTTCTTCTGTGTCATGCAGGCATTTTACATACGTAAGTTGCTCATTGGTGAACATCTGGAACATCTCATCTAGACCCGCCACAACTATTTGTAGCCAAACAGACACTTTTAAACAACATTTGTTTTGTTACATTTTATTTTGTTATTTAGAGGCCAATTCTGGCTTACAAATTTCAACAAAAAGATCAGTAAATATATAAGACAGTTATTGTAATAATAATTTTTTGATTTCAGACATAATACTCATTTATAAAGGAAAATATTTCTGCTGCGTCGTTGTCAACTGTCAAAGCATAACGACTACATACAATTTTTATCAATATGGAATAAATCCAGGGAAGTAATGTGATAATATTTCATTTATAGAGTAAAGTGCTTTTATTTAGGCCGTAAATGATTGTGTTTCAGGGAAAGATGCGGGGTACATCACTTTTCAAGTCAATATGAAGCTATGTAATATAAAGACTTGAGTGCTGTAGAGATCTGTTTAAATTGTTTAATGAATGTCTCCGCTCCGCTACATTCACAGCCGAATTTCCTACTATGTCAAAATTGTACCCACGGTAGGCTGTTTAAAGGTAAAAGGGGATTAAATATACACGTATTAAACGATGCCATAGTAAAAGTAGTTCGGCTTCACAGCCTACCGTAGAAATTTATAACTCTATTAGTAATTCCTCTAATGACACAAATTTTTCGCTTTTTTCGGAGCAAATTTACAATTTTCATCGTAATTTACCAGTGGTTAAAAGAATTCCTAGAGGTGCGAGGATGCAGCTTGCTAAAGCATTGTCATGCACTATTCAAAATTGTTTCACTAATAGTGGAAAGAGTTGGCAAAAATTATTTACTTTCGCGTATTCCCATTTTCATTTTGATAAAACAATAAATAAATCAATTACGTCTCAACTTAAAGAGACATCTTTTCAAAATTTTGATTACCCAATTAATACTCATTTATCTCGACCACGTCCTAAATTTGATTTAAAAAAGTAGTTGAGTCGAAGTAATGGATCCCGTATTTTATTCTCAGACGACATCCTGGCTCCTAATAATGTCGAAACTCTTGAAAGCCTTCGTCAGAAGCATCCTTCGGTCAATCCTTCTCAGGATTTACCGCTGCCTCCCAAGACTTCTATGCAACCTTTACAAATTTCCGAAAAATATATTTTAAGCAATTATGTCATTTTCGAATGGCTCTGCTGGCGGCATTGACGGAATTACGCCTCAACATCTTAAAAATCTTGTAAGCGCTTCTGCCGGTGTCGCCGGCGGAATACTTCTTAATGACATTACAAAATTATGTAACTTTATGCTTTCTGGTAATGTTAATCCAAATTTCATTGCATTCTTATATGGGGCAAGATTATGTGCCTTCAAAAAAAAAAGGATAGTGGTATCCGTCCTATTGTCGTTGGTTCCACATTGCGACGCTTAACTTCAAAATTAGCTTGCAGGCACATAATCTCTAACCTTAAGACAAAATTTCAGGCTACACAACTAGGCTTTGGCACTAGAGGTGGCTGTGAGGCGGTACATTCAGTGCGTACATTTTTAACAAACTCTGATGCAGATGTTCTTGTGAAGGTTGACCTAAGGAATGCTTTTAACTCTATCGATAGGGTAACCCTGCTGGAAGAAGTGGCTAACATTACCCCCGAAATTTATCATTACGATTGGCAATGTTACAGTCAAAATACTAACTTGTTTTACGAAAACCATGTTATCGATTCTGCTGTCGGTGTTCAGCAGGGTGATGCTCTAGGTCCAGCACTTTTCAGTTTGGGAATTCAACCCATTATTTCAAATTTGAAATCCAAGCTGAATGTCTGGTACCTGGACGACGGTACACTGGGAGGTAGAGCAGATGACGTCCTCAGTGATATTACTCATATTTTACGAAATTTTAAAAATATTGGTCTTGAACTAAATAGCAATAAATGTGAAATATTTTTTCCAATAATTTATCTACTTCTCACAGAGACACTTTAATTCAAAATTTCAATCACATTTCTCCAGGAATAAAAACTGTCAGTACGGAATTACTATACCTGCAGGCCCCTTTGTTTTTCGATAGTATTAAACCTGTTTTAAAAACAAAAGTTGATCAGTTTTTAAACCACGTTGATAAATTGTATAAATTAAACCCCCACATTTCTCTCACTATTTTAAAATATTGTCTCCTTGTACCTAGATTTACATACTTAATCCGCTCGAGTTCAGTCTGGAAATGTTCGGATATTTTAAAAGATATTGATAATAATCTTAAAATAGCTATAGAAAAAATTCTAAATTTAACTTTAAATACAACAGCCTGGACTCCAGCTACTTTACCTATAAAATTTGGTGGTATTGTTGTGGGAAATCTTTCTAGCGTTGCATTGCCTGCTTTCCTTGCATCCGTGCATAGTGTCAATGATTTATGTAATATAATTTTAAATAATAAATTAGACCTGTGCTTTGCTACGGAGGCAGGGCAGACATGGCAAACGCTCTGTCCCGGCTAAAATGTTCCACTGGAAGTTAACCAACAAAAACAGTGAGATATTCCGTTGGTACAGAGCGTG
Source organism: Parnassius orleans (assembly GCA_029286625.1). NCBI lineage: Eukaryota > Metazoa > Arthropoda > Insecta > Lepidoptera > Papilionidae > Parnassius > Parnassius orleans. Next base: position 154,031 of record JAGSMP010000692.1, read on the forward strand.
CAGAAAGATTTGTTTCATAATTTCCATAGTGACCAAGATAAGGCATGCCTTTTAGCTGTTTCGACTAAGGAATCTAGTCACTGGTTACACGCTTTACCATTAAGTAATCTCGGCACATTACTTGATGGGGAAAGCTTGCGCATCGCCGTAGGAATCCGACTAAGAGTGGCGATTTGTCAACCCCATCAGTGCCCCTGTGGTAGCAGCGTCAACAAGTTTGGGCTCACGGAATTTCATGTAAGAAAAGTGCTGGTAGGTTTTCAGGGCACGGTTCTTTGAACGATGTCATCCGAAGGGCTCTTATCTTTATAAATATTCCCTTGATTTTAGAGCCTTGTTGAATATTTAGAGACGATGGCAAGATACCCGACGGTATGTCATTGGTCCCATGGGAGAAAGGTAAAGCCCTAGTGTGGGATACTACTTGCGTAGACACTTTGGCGGCCTCTCATCTCAGGGGTACCTCGTTTAGAGCCGGGGCGGCATCAGAGGCAGCTGAACTGAGTAAGTGGCGCAAATATGAGTCTCTGAGAGATGACTACATATTTGTGCCATTTGCTGTAGAGAGTATCGGTCCGTGGGGTCCACGTGCGGTGAAGTTCCTAAAGGAACTCCATCCGCGCCTGGTCGTTGCTGCTGGTGATAAGAGGGCTGGTTCATTTCTCGCTCAAAGGCTAAGTATAGCCATTCAGCGGGGAAACGCAGCCAGCGCTCTTGGCACGATACCGCGGGAAGTAGGACTGTATGATAATTAAGTTACTAGTTTTATTTTATATTTTATTATAGTTTTTAATATTATTGTATATAATAAAATATTGTATATTATGTTATGTAAATAAATGTAATAAATTATAAGAATTAATTATAATCAATATTGAATAAAAAAATATTCTATTCTAAAATTTAAGACAAAGGAATTTAAGTGTAATGTCTGAAAATTGTATATAGGTGTTTATAATACATCATATTATACTTATTAGTCGTTGCCTAGATAATGAATGCAAAAACTGTGTAATCGGACTAGAGATTTTACTGGATCTAAAAAGATCTGGCTTAGTCTCAAGTCGCGCCTAAAGAAGATTTACTTCATAATAACTCTTTTAATCTCTGAGCTAAATTATTTGAGCTAAATCTTTGATATTGATTGTGATGTTTATCTTTTAATTAAAATAAACGTTATAGAATTTCGTGGCGAGTTTTTTTTTTTTTTTTTTTTTTATAGAATTAGGGTGACAAACGAGCACACAGTCCACCTGATGGTAAAATGGTTGCTGGCCCATGGACATCACATCTATCTTCGTTTGCGAATTTAAATGCAGATACGTTGTCAGCCGTAGAACTACGATAGAATGCCTCTTTTCCAGTAAAAGGGTCTCCGGTTCTCTACACTCACCATACGAAACACAGCAGCATTAAGCTGCTATTTTACGCTGGTATTCTGTGAGAGCGTGGTCCTTCCCCGGTCGAGCCGACCCATTCGTGCTACAACTATACTATTAATATAGCTGCAGCATTCTTATTGTGTGGTCATATCGAGAATAAAATGCGACAAAGGCATGTTTTACTTGAAAAAAAAAAACTTTTTAATAGTTTCATCCATCCATTACTGCATATAAAAGTTCACTGCTGAAATTCAGCCATAATTATCTATCATGCCAAAAAAAAGTATGGCATAAACATTATATATTAATAACGAATACATATTTCACCTACGACTTGCCGATGATATAATAGGTTGGAGGAAAAATTTCTTCGTATTTTTTTGTATAAAATTAAAGATAAATCTCTTTGGTTGTACTGTTTGTATCTTTATTAAGAAAAAGAAAAATAAAAAGTAAAAAACACTTTCCCGCCATTTTTCAATTGTTTTTCAGTCCACCAAAATGAAGATCCAAAATGAGTGAATCTAACGAACAAATTCGATACATTCTGAAGTTTTATTAAAAAAATTCAAGTCATTCCGCAAAAAAATTTGTGACGCTTTTGGACCTAATGCAGTGTCAGTAAGAGTAGCACAAAGTTGGTTCAAGCGTTTTCAGTCCGGGAATTTTGATGTTTAAGATGCAAATCGCTCTGATCGCCCTCATGCGGATAAAGTCGATGCCATTTTTGAAAAAGTGGAGCAAGATCGGCACATTAGTACTTACGATATAGTCGAGAAATTGAAGATTCATCCCGAAACAGTTTTGACCCGTTTGAACATTGAGTTCTATGTACTACGTACTAGAGAAGCTATTCCAAACAAAAAATGTGCATTACTCTGTTTTCGCGCATGCGCGGGAGATAGTAGATTTTAGTCTATGATTATAGATAGCGTGGCATATAAATGAAGATTTTTTTTTTATTGTAATATTATTACCTATTTATTCACTTGAACAACAAATAATTTTACTTATTTGACTACTAAATTATTAATTACGTTCAGGTTTAAACTTTAATTTGAAATCTCATATTATTAGCGCAGCTCCACACTCTATGAATATTGAAGCCACACTAAATGACACTAAAGGTGTACGGATTGCAGTACAGTTCGTTTGAACATAGTGAATGTTCGGAATGCCAAATCTAGTACGTAGTACATATATATCGATGCGTTTGAAAAAGTCTGGCTATACAAAAAGCTCGATATTTGGGTACCACGAGGTACTTTTTGGTACTACGAGCTCACTAAAAGAAACCTAATGAATCGTGCACAATAAGGTGATGCTGTGTGTGGTGGGATTGGAAGGGCATCGTTTATTATGAGCTTTCACCGCCGAGCAAAACCATCGATTCAGATCTCTACTCTAACTACTACTGAGACTCAAGTAAGAAATTGAGAAAAAACGCCCGGAATTGATCAATAGAAAAGGAGTGGTCTTTCATCATGATAACGCCCGACGACACACATCTTTGGCCACTGAGCAAAAATTGAGAGAGTTTGGTTGGAAAGTGTTAATGCATCCACCATATTGTGCTGACCTTGCGGGCTCTTCAGAATTCTTTAGGTAGTGTTAGGTTAACACCAGGACTGTCAAAACTACTTGTCGCATTATTTTGATCTAAAATTCCAAGATTTCTACAGCAACAGGATTATGTCACTACTAACAAGATGGCAACAAGTTGTTGAACAAAGTGGCACATATATATTATAATTAAATGTAATAAAAGTTTGAAATAAATGTCTTGAATTTGTATATAAAATACGACGAAACCTTTTCCCTGACCTATTAGTTATTAGGTTATTATAGCACAATCGCTAAAGGACCTCAGTGCAATGCTAAATGACCTCCATAATATCTGATACAAGTATCGGATAAGTCTAAAAAAATAAACATGGACAAAACAAAGGTTATATGTTATATGTGTATGCCAGTGATGACATATAGATCTGAAACGTAATACTTCACTGCTAACCATATAAGAAAGTTCAAGGTCCTTCAGGAACTATGGCGAAGGCTATGTTCGGAATTTATCTGCGTGATTGATTGACTTCGTAATGATTATAATATCTGCAGTAGAATCAGAATTTTTCAGTATTCGGGTTTTACTCTGTAGCAGCCAGGCTAATCAACCCTAAACGGTAATAAATAATATTATCCTGCTGCTACCATAACGCAGAAAGTGAAGGTCTGAAGAAAACATTTATTTCCTAATTACCCCCGGCTACTGGGATACTGCGGACTGCATGTCGATGCGAGATAATTTGACGTGTATATTTAACGTTCTAATATAGAAACAAGAAACAGCCGCAAATATCATCAGCGCCGCATCGTCTTCACACGCCGGCTATCTTCATGCATCCGTCGACCATTTTCGAGCCATTTCTTCAACGCCGCAGCTTCGCTTCTTCTTGCTGTTCCGGAGATGTGTCCCACGCCGCCGCCGCCGATCTCCCCTTTTCCTTCCACCCGCCACAGTGGTGACCCCGACGTGATTTAGGCTTCGATGTATTTTCGATTGTGGTGCGACGACAGCGCCGCCACAACTCTATGAACTTAATTTTTATTAGATTATGGTTTTGGCAATTATTAAAATAATTTTTATGAAAAGATAGTTTTGGATGTCACATGAAAAAAAAAAGTAAAGGCACAGTCTAATATTAAAATTACTTCCTATAGTAAAACTAAAGACTTTAATTTACAGATAATTTTGTATTTTTTATTGTAGAGGCAATATAAAATTGTTTTTTTTATTCACAGGTACATGAAAAGTATTTTTTTATATTTCTTGTATGAAAACACAATATCATGCAGTAAAAAACCGCAAGAAGAAAATTATTTTCCCATCAGTTTCCTATTTTCAGTGTTGGCTACAGTGAAGCTAAAACGGTAGTTTCACCCGAGTTAAACGACCCTCAAAATTCACTCAAATTTTCGTATTGTGAAACTGCAAGTTGGGCAAATTTGCAGGTTTAATAAAAGTTGAGGATCGGGCAAGTGGTCGCAGAAACTACAAACTGCCAATTCTATGACTGAAAATTTCATTTGAAACATTAGATCGAAATTATTTCAAAAGTCACATTACTTTATGCTTCATCTGGCATTTTATAATCTATCCATCCATCCATTCCAGCTTATAAAAGTCACATGGCATTTAGCCTTTGCCACGCTAGCAGGTGAGTAGGCATCAGTAGTTATCAGGAAGATGCTACTGCCCACCTCTTGTTTTACTTTCTCTCTGTCGCCTCCTACATCTCTGCCATATGAGGTAGTGAATATTTTTACTCCACCACTACGCTGTTGTATAATCTATGCATGCATTTAAAAAAAATGAAGTGTCTGTTTAAAATAACTTAATGAGCTCAGGGGTTCATTTGCATGTTCTTAAGATACGAATGACCATTTTTTAAATTTTGTCTATCTGTATATCTGTCCAGGCTTATCGCCTGAATTTGATAAAACTTCACGAACATGAATGATCTTGGATATATTTCATTCAAAGGTCTTGGAGATTTCTTCAGTGAAATCTGAACTATGCATTTTTCCAACTTAAATGTTATTCTTCTATGTTACTCTCCGGTCCATAAACTCTATTTGTAAAAATTTATGTCGATCCCTTACTCCGTTGCTGCCTTAAAGATTCACAAACAAACAAACACACTTTCGCTTTTATAATATTAGTATAAATGAATGAAAAGAAATTCTTATTTTTATTAAAAATTCCTGTTCATTTTGAGTATAAGTAATCTTTTAGCAAATTTACCGCAATCACAAGCCGTCAAAACCATCCGCTCCGACGCTCTGCATCTTTGCGATTAATTTTACTAAACTGACAGATTATAATCGGAACCTATTGTATGAGACAGAGAACACTCAAGGTAGTGACAAAACCATTTTACTGAGGCCGTTTTATATAGGGGAGTATAAAAGCTTTTAAATTTAACTGGACATTTGACGTATAGATTATTATATTAACACGCTTACATCAAGATTTAAGTACCTTTTTTAGTACTGCTTATAAATAAGAGAAATAAAACTTCATATTTTTAAAGGCACTTTGCCATATATGTGGCACAAACAGGAAAACCATCCTTCCTTAGCCTTATCTTTAATTTATTGTTTATATGGTATTTTTGGGGTTTTTGGGGTTAAAATATTTTCTTAAAACAGAGTCCATATATTTTTCTTACTAGATTGGACAAGGAAGAAACGTAATAGAAAATTTATTTAGTTATTCTTTATTGCATTTTAAAAAGAAAAGAATACATAGGACGGACTTAATGCCTTGGGGTATTCTCTACCAATCAACTCATGGAGTGGTGAGAATTTTACGTAGGTGTAGCAATATAGAATAAAAAATAAAATAATAATGATAATTAACTACATAATATACACATTTAACTAATAAATGAACTAAACAAATATAATATATAAAATAGGGTATATTTATATACACATATAATCAGCACATACAAATAACCATGAATATATACGTCTGTTTAGCAATATATATGACATGAATAATTCATTTAAGAAGCGTAGTCTTTAATAAATGATTACGTATCAACTTTTTAAAAGCATCTTATTGGGAGCTTTTCTGATGTCATCGGGCAAGGAGTGCCAAAGACGTGTAGCCTGAACTGTAAAGGAGTTACCATATAAATCAGTGAAGTGAACAGAAGAAGAATGGGAATTCTTCAGGAGAGAAGTAGAATACTTCAGGAGATACAGACTTTGTTGTTATAAGAAGAAAAAAATGTAATTAATTAATTCTTTAAATACAAGTTAAAAGGACAAACCTATGAGTAGGTATATAAGCAACTAGAGTACAAAACCTATCCAACTGGAGAGAGATGTAAGAAAGAGTGAAAATGTCGTCTCAAAAAAATTTCACCACTGCATTTGAAGACGTTCTTAAGCTATTGGACTGGAAAGGATACGGTGTCATCATCAATGGTGAGTACATCTCTCACTCTCATTTGCAGACGATATCGCAATTATGGTAGAATCGCTGGAGGACTCTAGCACTATGCTCAACGACCTCAATAGTGTCTTCTAATGGATAGGTCTTAAAATATACAAAATTACAAATTTTAAGTATATCTTGTATAACAGTTAAATACGTGTAGCATCTATGTCCGCACTCCCCCACTCGGACAGCGCTTAGATAGCTCAAGAAACCCCCACAGAGGGGTCATAATGATTGGTAACAAAACCAAATTATAAACCATTATCATCATCATCATCATCACCGCTTTTCCCTTCTTTTAAACAGCTGTATCAGAGAAAGCTGTAAAAGCAAAAAAAAACTAACAGCACTAACATCTCAGAACAAAGACAAGAAAGACGTCCATGTCACACCTATGCCGGTAATTTTTTATTGATTTTTGTTGCCGTGTATATTTTCCTGGGATAACTTGTCCAATTATAAGTCCAACTTCGATCAACGGGTTAATCGACTAATCCAACTCGGCTGGGCAACCTTCGGGCGATTAGGAAACATCTTCTCGTCACGTATATCTCAATACTTGAAAACAAGAGTGTAAAACAGTAAGTGTCGCCAGTGATGCCATATGGATCTGAGACATGGTCCTTCACTGCTGGCCGTTTGAGAAAGCTTAAGGTCACTCAGCGAGCTATGGATAAGGCTATGCTCGGGGTTTCTCTGCGCGATAGACTTAAAAATGAGTATATATGCATTAGAACCAGAGTAATCGACATATCCCAATGGTAGTAAGCTGAAGTGGCAAAAGGCCTGTCACATAGAATTATTATAATAATTTTAACTTTACCAACTTCACAAGCGAAACGACACTAGTAAACCCAAACCACAACAGTAATTCTTAAACTCTCAAATTTATACGTGGTAGAGCCATGCTGCAGCTATATTAGTGGTATATTTGTAGCACGAATGGGTCGGTTCGACCGGGGAAGGACCACGCTCTCACAGAATACCAGCGTAAAATGGCAGCTTGACACTGCTGTGTTTCGTATGGTGAGTGTAGAGAACCGGAGACCCATTTTACTGGAAAAGAGGCATTCCATCTTAGTCCTCACGGGTGACTACGCATCTGCATTTTGATTTTTTATTGAGGATAGATGTAGATGTCTATGGGTTAGAGCAACTACTTACCATCAGGTGGACTGTGTGCTTGTTTGTCACCCTATCCCATAAAAAAAACAACTCAATTTATAAACAACATTGACATCAGCTCCACACAAGCACCTTCACTTACTTTAAATCATACTGAAATCAACATTGCAGAAGAAATGCTACCTAACCCACAAGCGAACCTAGATAGGGATTCACTAATAGATAAACGTTCCAACAAGCATTCCAATATTATAAAGAAACTAGCCCTACAAAAATAATTTTTATTCCCAAACAAAAACCTTCTAAAAAAACCTACCTAAACAAAATAATTTTACCTGAAAACGTTAATAAAGAAACTGACTTCTATACCTTACAGACTACTATATATTGTGCGGCATGGACTGCGGCAAATGTTAACGGAGCAAAGATAACCCTTCAACCAAGAGAAGTCACCCAAAGGACAAAAAAAGAATATAAACCTAACTGGGTGACACGATTAGAATGAAAATTAAATGATTTACGATCAAAGATAGCATAAATGACACAATTCATCAATGGCAATAGTAGTAGGAAAATAGTTAAACACACATTAACAAGATACTAGAACAATATAGAATCCACACTGCTCATGAAGAACCAAATACACAAGCAGCTCACACATTAGACACGCTTAAACAAAAACTGTCAGTCGTAGCAGGCCGACTACAACGATACAAAGCATGTGCCCAAAGAAAACTACAAAACACTCAATTCACCCACAATGAAAAACTTTTCTACCGCAATATTAGACAGGCGACATCTAACGTTCAGGATAACAACCCAAAAGATGATGATCATAACTACACTGACTCAGAGACGTTACAAAACTTCTGGGCAGGAATTTGGGAACAACCAATCGAACATAATGCCCAAGCAGATTGGAAACAAACAGAACTGACAAACAGCAACACAAATATTCAAGCAATGACATTTGATCACATATCCCCAGAAAAATTATACAATTTTTATTTAAAACGTTAAATCGCAACGCTCTGTGTAAAACTCAAACGTTTATATGTAGTTACCTACTTATATAAGTATTAAAATAATATTAACAGTGGTTGCCTCATGGGTGCTTATTTAAAACTAATACGGAGTGATCAGCTGAGAGCGATCCATTGACGCCATTTTAACACAACTGTTTTATTTCTATTGCCTTTTTCATCACATATGCTGCGGGAATATGGGGACATATTGTACACAAAAAGTACATCAGGAGGAGCCTCGAGAGCATGCAACGCAAGTTTGCCGTCAAGGCCATCCGAGGATTTCGCACTACATTAACGCCTGCCGCCATTGCACTCGCCCAGTTTATGCCCCTAGACCTTAAAATCAAAGAGGTACATAACATTGAAAAGACTAGGCTGCTGGGAATGTCTGACTTCGTTCCGCACGACATTTTCTCGGAGAAACCCACTCCTATACATGAGTTGCTTCATCCCGCCGACCGAATCACTATACAACCATATAACAAACCCAATCACCAATGTACTGACGAAGAGACAGCACATTATATATTTTACACGGATGGTAGCAAACAGGAGGATGGAGCCGTGGGAGCCGCCTTTATATGCTACAGTCAACACAACCCTCACTCTATAGTGACAACCATAAAGTTTAAGCTTCACGACAGTTGCACAGTGTTCCAGGCGGATTTGTTCGCAATTCGGGAAGCATGCAACTGGGCTACCTCACACAAATACACACGCGCAATTATATACACCAACTCACGCTCATCCATTCATGCAATTCAGAACAGAAGTAACACACACCCCATAGTCACACACATACACAAATACATCAACATAAATCTATAGGCACCATACACAAAAAAAAATCGCCTGATTACTCTGAGTTCCCTATTACACACATCAAACATAATTAGGAAAAACAATCGCTCCACCTGGCAAACTACGTATTTCAGTGCATCACAGGGTAAACGCACAAGAAACCTTCTCCCCACACGGAATGATATTGAAAGGCTGCGAACATTGACTCCAACTAACTTCTACCTTACACAATTTCTCACCGGACACGGTTATCATAAAACATATTTACACCATTTTAAAATCATTAAAAACGATAAATGTCCGTGCGACAACCGCACAGCTCAGACGTTGGAACATCTATTGGAGAACTGCCCCGCCTTCTGCCGATACAGATTACATCATGAATTACTGTGCAATAACTTAAGAGTGTTGCCATACAAACTCACAGAACTGATGAGGAAGGAATCGGCTCTGGATTCCTTCATAAAACTAAATGAAAATATACTTAAGAACCTAAAGAACTTTAATACGATTGTAAATAGCGGTAACAATGATTAAATTAGTAAGTAGGTATAAAAATAATTATAAATGAAAGAATATGTGTAACCTCCAGCGGAAACCAAAAAAAAATCAGTTTATAAGTGACGGAATCCGAGGTTACAAATATAAAAAAATACACTGAACTGAGAAACTCCTCCTTTTTTAAAGTTGGTTAAAGTTAAACATTACACGATGTATTAATTGCATTCGATCGAATAATTGTGTATAACATAATATCCTTAAATTTTATTACGTCTGCATTTTTGTACCATTGAAATATGTATAATAAAGTTATATTAGTATCATCATCATCGTGTTTATTTTATTCCATTTTATATTCTCATAATTCTCATACGTCTTCGTACGGTAATACGTAATCTTTATTTTATCGATTAATTATAATTAATCAATAAAATAGTGATTTGCACAATTTGATTGCAAACGCCAGAAACTGGTATTACTGAATGCCGTGTATGTGTGCGTGCGACGAGCATAGGCACATTCGAATCGCGCACACTTACATAATAACCTTGCGTCACTTTGATGCTCGGGTTTTGTACTAGACTGCGTTTTTACCTGGTGATAATTTTATGGCCGGCCATATAAAGCTAAACGCACATTTGTCCACACCGCACGCGCCGTACACGTCGTACGCGCCGAGTTTTACTGATGGCCCCGCGCCGTACGCAAATCTTTTGTATTGCCAACAACTTTTGCAGTTTTTTCCAACCACTGCACTGGTGTGAAACGGTACAGTGACATTGATCACTCGGAATCACTAAGGAAAAAAATATAGTAATAGCCTGGTTATTGGCAGAGGAAGAAGAAAATAAAATTCGAAGAAAAAGAAGATTCTGGATTCATAATGTTAATTTAAAAAGGAAATTGTATGGAGAATATTATACTTTATTTACTCGTAAAGACTTATTAGATGATAATGAACGATTTTTGAGAAATTTGCATTTAACATACAAGAAATTTCAAGAATTGCTACATATACTAAAACCATATCTTTCTATGGAAAAGTCAAGATTTAGAAGGCCAATTGAACCAGAGAAAAGACTTGTTGTATGTTTGAGATAAGTATTTTTATTGATAATTAAGTAATCAGGTATAATTGGGTTTTTGAATTAAAATTAACTATCAACTTTTTTAGTTCGGTATTTAAATAATTTATCACTGAGTATTATTATATATATATCGATAATCGATGCAAAAAAATTCAAACTATGTATAATTAATTACGAATTAATTAATAGTTATAAAAATACAAAAATTATCACGTAAGTCGAAACCAACAGTTTTAGTGGAAAATCCATTAAGTTGGCAACATTAGACAACACTGAGTATCAGCACGCGCCGAACGCGCCGCGTTATATGACGTCATCAGCATGCGTCCTTCAATATTCGAATACCTAACGCATTTTATAAAATTCGGCGCGTACGGTGCGGGTGTGATATGCGAGGTTTCATATGATTTCATACAACGAATTCTAAAATTCGGCGCGTACGGCGCGTACGGTGCGGACAAATGTGTGTTCAGCTTAACTCGAAGATCCGACAATCGATGGGGAAGAAAGGTTCTCGAGTGGCAATCTCGTACCGGTAAGCGAAGTGGTGGGCGGCCCCCTATTATTTCATTATATTTCCCTTATATTTCCCCTTATAATATATCACTGCGTGATTGATTTATTTCGTAACGAGAATATCCAAAGTAACCGTAAAACCTAACAGATCAGTAAGCTGAAGTGGTAATAAACCGGACGTATAGCTTGAATAACCGACAACTAAACATTTATTTATATAATTTATGGTGACAAACGAACAGAGAGTCAACATGAAGGTAAATAGATGCTGTGACCTAACACAACGTTTTTGTATCCGTCTATTCCATCATGTGAGAAGTCGTAGGTCGAAGGTCTTTTAAAATATGGAACAATTTTTTTTCTATTCAGGAGTCCGTTTGCTAAATATTTAACTTTAAAGTGGTATTTTTTATTAGTGTCATATGTCTTCCCCCCCCCCCCCCTCTATAAATTAAACCGCTGTTTTTGGAAATGTGAAAAGTGTGCACGAAGGTAGTATATATAAGGAAGTTAAAATAAAAACTATCACAGCTAAGATGGCTTAACAAACTATAGAATAATGGTGGCAAACGAGCACCTGAATGTAAGTGTATGATGTGGCCCACAGTCATCTACATTTCTCCATAATTAAGAATCAAAATGCAGATGCGTTGTCACCCCAGCAGGGCTGGCATGGGCAGGAGACAATTTTATCCCCAGGAAAGGAGAAAATGTTTATCCCCTCGCTTAGTTTTATCCACCCTTAGAGCATGGGCACACCGGTGGATATAATATCCACAGTAGATAAAATGGGAGTTAGACTTAGATTTAGATAGATTTTCTTGTATGAATATAAACTTCAACCCACGTCCAATGAACTAGGATAAAATTGTCCCTTTCAAATGTCAAAAAAGCATAATTTTTTACCTTTCATTTGGCTCCATGCTACGGACGGGGGATATATGTCTACTCGTTATGTCAAACGGGATATACTTCTCCCGTTTGACATAACAAAAATCTCTTGTCAGTGGATATAATCGGGGATAAAATTTTGTCCCCACCCATGCTAGCTGGGCTAAGGACTAAGATAGAATAATAAGAATAAGAAATGCCTCGTTTCCAGTAAAAAGGTAAAATCTAACGTTTATTTTGTATTTTTCACTTTGGTAGCGCATTAAACTTCTTTGTTACCAGTACGAGTTCCTCTTTGCCATCGACCTACTTCACCATTATTCGGCACTTGACTGCGAGTTGATGAAGATGAAAACAACAACTAACTAACATCAACTAAATGAAAACTGAAAATAATAAGAAAACTGCGGTTTCTAACACGCCTGCTAAGCTTGCAACTATAGGAAACTTTCTTCCTCCCTTTGAGGCAATTGTTATTGGGTGTACGACCTTTAGCATTTAGATTATGAACGAATTGTAGTAAACATATTTAATCAGCTATAATTTCAGACTCAGCGTAATTGTATGTGAAGCGTGGAGCACAGGCGCAGAATAGCCAGCCTCTCGGTATTCTACAGGATGCATTTAGGAGAGTGTGCGCAGGAATTACACACCTTAATTCCTCCCTCCCCTTTCCACCATCGGACAGCAAGGCGGTCGGCGGGCCTTCACCACGTTATTCCACACATTCGAAACATACGGTTTGCTTCGTCTTTCGTAATGCGTACAGCAAAGAATGGAATAATTTGCCGGTGTCCCTATTTCCATCCGAATACAATCTGGGCGTCAAGGCAAAAGTGAATAGGTTTTTGTTACATTAAGACAGTGCGATTTACCATCTAGGACCTAGGGCTTCATCGCCACTTAACACCAGGTGATATTGTGGTCAAGCACTGGCTTATTATAAGTAAAAAAAAAAAATCCAAAAGCAATTCGATTTTTTTTATCAAACATACGACCTTTAATTTTCAATTTTGTTTTGTTATTTTATTATTTAAATATATAATAAGACAATTTTTGAAAAGTTGTCTGACAATCTTTATGTCTGTTTGAAATGTCTAAAATAATAAATATTAATATAATTAACACCCTTTTGAGATTATTTTAATAAAATTATTATATGTAAAAAATACATATAATAAAGTCTTTTACATGATAGTGTTACGCTGCAGCTATATTGTGGTTGTAGTACGAATGGGTTGGCTCGACCGGGGTAGGACCACACTCTCACAGAATACCAGCGTAAAATAGCAGCTTAATGCTGCTGTGTTCCGTATGGTGAGTGTAGAGTACCGGAGACCCTTTTTACTCGAAACGAGGCATTCCATCTCAGTCCTCAGGGGTGACAACGCATCTGCATTTTGATTCTTAATTGAGGATAAATGTAGTTGTCTACATATGGGCCACAGCAACCACTTACCATCAGGTGGACTATGTGCTTATTTGTCATCGTTATTCTATTAAAAAACACATTAGTCTTCGTAATTAGTCTTTTCAAAATAATAATTGAATGAGTTTAAATCGACATGGTAGCGTCCCTATAACGGGAACACTTGACCCCGCATATTAAGGTCGCAGAACAAAGCATGAAGCAATTTCTTACCTGTATTACATTACGTAATTCCGCACGACCCCAAGCCTAGATTACACGAATTCATGACGTGCTTCTGCCTCATATGTATAAAGAAGCGTTGCAACTACGTTGTCGGAAGAACGTATATAAGTGCAATTATGATGTATTTCGCTAGACCACAAAATGTGTAAATAAAGTCAGAACATTATAATAATTGATAGTCTGCGTCTGATATCCTCAAAACTGAGTTTCGGTCATGTTGGCCAATTTCGATGAAGACTAGCAATCTGCACAGGACAGGATTATACTGCCGGAGTGTATGCGCAAACAAAGACGAAAACTCATTGAGTTATATGTACTACGTACTAGAGAAGCTATTCCAAACAAAAAATGTGCGCTACTCTATGTCTTCGCGCATGCGCGGTAGATAGTAAAATATTACGATATTATTACCTATTTATTCACTTGAACAACAAAAAATTTTACTTACTTGACTACTGAATTGTTATTTACGTAAGGTTTAAACTTGAATTTGAAATCTTGTATTATTATCGCCGCCCCACACTGTATGAATATTGAAGCCACAGTAAATGACACTTAAGTAAGGTGTACGGATTGCAGTACAGTTCAGTTGAACATAGTGAATGTTCGGAATGCGAAATCTAGTGCGTAGTACATATATATCAATGCGAACACTCTATTTCTTCACTCTGATAGTCCGATAGGACGGTAACCCCACACGACCGGAGAGGTATCAGGCGCAGGACCAACGGTTTTACGTGCTTTCCGAGGCACGGGGGTGCAACAATTCCTGGCTCCGAGCTGCCACTGAGAATTTCTTGACACAAAAACCCAATAACTGATTTTTGGCCCGACCTGGGATTAGCACCCGGGACCTTATGATCAGCATGTGTTGATATCCCGCCGCTGTCACCATGGTGTGTCAATAAAAGGTATTCAATATTACACATAACAGAATCAGGCGTTACTCTGCCCATTTTTGTAATAAACGAATGTTCATCAGTGAGCTTTAACAATTATAATAACAAGCCCATTTGTTAACACAGTAACAAAAAAAACAAATTAAAGGAATTAATAAAAAGCTTACTGGAAATATATTTTTATAGCCTATGTCACTTCCATAACTAAAGCAAATTGAACTAAAGAGCGTGCTAAAGAAATATACATACATACATACTCTCGAAAAACATTACCTCCTTTTGGGGCAGGTGGGTAAAGTTGATGATGATAAATTGTAATGAATCATTTTGTTTGTTAATTACGGAAAATTATTAAGCTAAGATCCGCAGGCATAAAATAATATTATGTGCTAACCACCTATATTGAGACTTAATTTTTATCCACTGCTGGGTCTACACCATGATAAGCCTCGTTTAGAGACGAAATCTAAGCCGTATTATCGATAGTGGTGTCTGTTTCTTGTTAAGAGGTTAGAGTGGTGATGGTGGTATTTGTAGGAATAAGTCGTTTTAACGAAATTATATGCAAAAGTCTCTTATAAGAGGAAACTCGTGTAGTGGTGTAGTAAGAAAATCCATAACCCAATATCATGCCTTTTTTGTCGTAAGAGGCGACAGAGGGAAACGAAATAGGAGATGAGCAGCAGAATCATCTTTTTATAGGAGAAGGGCAAACGAGCATGCGGCTCACCTGATGGTAGTGATTACCGCCGCCCATGAACAACTGCAACACCAGGGAATTGCAGATGCGTTGCCGGCCTTTTAAAGGAGTAGGCTCTTTTCTTGAAGGTCCTAAGTCGTATCGGTCCGGAAAAATCGCTGGTGGTAATCGATTCCACAAGGAAGTTGTGCGAGGAAGAAAACTTCTTCTAAATCGCACAGTGGTGGACCGCCAATCATCCAGATGGTATGGATGGTATCTCGAGTTCTGTCGCGATGTGCGATGGTGAAATTGAGCGGCTGGAATTAGTCCGAACAATTCCTCAGAGCACTCCCGTGGTACATGAGCCCTGCCCAGAGATGGGAACAGTATTCCATGTGGGGCCGAACTTGCGCCTTGTAAAGTTGCAAGCGGTGTGCCGGCATGAAATACTGTCCCGCTCTGCTGAGCACGCTCAAGCTTTTAGAGGCCAATTTGGCCTTCTCTTCCAAGTGACCACGAAACTGCACATCACTCGATATGTCGACACCGAGGATTCCGATACTGGCTGAGGCAACAAAGTGCCTTGAAACTGAGGAGACACGACAAAGTGGTTCTTTTAGCGTAAACGCGCAAACTTGTGTCTTCTGGGGATTGAACTGGACTAGATTTAGTCGTTTCAGTCTGAGACTTTGTTCAACAAAGTCTCGACTTCGAACAAGTTTGTTCCGGTACTCAGTGACGTTTTCCGAGAAATATTGGCACGGCCGGTGTATAAAGCATCACCAGTGCTGTCGTCTGCATAGCAATGAATGTTACCAGTTTGCAACATATCATTGATATGCAGCAGAAACAACGTTGGTGATAGCACGCAGCCTTGGAACACCAGCGTTAATGGGCTTGTAATCGGAGCATGCACCGTCTACTACGACCTTGATGCTCCGATCTGCAAGAAACTAGTGATCAATTGCACAATTTCTCGGGAAGCCCATAGGAAGGAGCTGAGAAGCGCTTTGTGCCAAACCCGATCGAAGGCCTTCGCACGTCCAAACTAACGGCCAACACCTCTCCTTGGACTCCTGCCTCCGCCCATCTATGAGTTAGGTAACCTAGAAGATCACCAGCTGAGCGACCTCGACGGAAACCGTACTGGCGGTCACTAATCAGCTGGTGATCCTCAAGGTACGGCATGAGCTGGCAGTTGATAACAGTTCCATTACTTTGGAGAACAAGGAGGTGATAGCGATAGGCCTGTAGTTGGACGGATCTGAGCGGTCGCCTTTTTAGGGATCAGGTGCACAAAGCTGCCTTCCATGAGTTCGGGACTACGCCTAGGGAGTAGGAGTACCGGAAAAGACGCGTTAAAACCGGTGCCAACTCCGGAGCACGTCTTCAGCACAATAGGTGGGACTCATCAGGCCCACTCGACTTGTTGACGTCCATGGAGAGAAGTGCTTTACGCACCGAGCGCTGTGTAAACAGCACTTCCGCATAGAGCACTCACACCGCGGGATGGTAGGCGGTATGTTCCCCGTCATCAAGAGTCGAGTTGGAAGCAAAAGAGAGTCTAGCAGATTGGCTTTCTCCTTTGCGTCATGGGCCAGTGGTCGTCCACCCTGTGCAGAGATGGCAGAGATGGCTGACAGAAGTTCCTTGGACAGCCTTAGCGAGACCAGAATGCACGTGTTCCCGTAGGAGGCGAACTAGTTTCTCGCCAATTCTGCCGATGTGCTCTGACTTTGCCTTGGCAATGACACTTTGAAGGACCTGGAGGCGGAATTATACTTTTTAAGAGCGCTAGTGTTTACATCCCGGGACGTTGATGCGTCAGCCCAGGCCCGGTAACACTCCTGCTTATAGCGTGACAAGAACTAGGAATAATAAAAATTGCGGTTGCCAACCTGCATGTCCAGCGTGGCATTTATGGCAGATATGTATAATCTTATCAATTGGAAGAGACCTACGTTCAAAAGAGGACTTTTATTAGGCTCTAATAGATGTATGAAATAAATGGTTAAGAGTGAAAGAGGTTGCTTATACTTTGAAGTAGATAATACACACTTTTTAATTTTGCGCGGATCTTTGCTAATAAATTTTCTAACTTTGTGATCTATAGATGTTATTATTTAACAGTCTCAGTTTATTTGAAGTGTCCTCTGTGTGAAGGGTTCAATTAATTACACAACTTAACCGGGAGTCTTACAGCACATCACATTAGTGACGTTTTCTACTCACTATCACTTCTATCAGTGAAGCTTGGTATATTATGATCGTGACTGCACATGTACGTATATGCTGCATATACGCAATGCACACGTATGTATTAATGGATAATTAGATGGAAGTTAGAAGTGAATAGTTGTGCTGTCGAGAATTAGTAATAATTAACGTTATCATGCCTGCTTCGTTAGCATTTTTAGAATATTAGTATCAATTGTCCTTGTGAATCAAAAATAAACATTGATTTCTAAAAATTTCTTATATTTGATGACATGACATCGAATAAAACTAATTTTTCGGATTTTGTAATTAGTCTCAATTTAGGTCTTTAGCGCATATGTATATAATATGTTTCGGGTGCATTATAGCAATCATGGTCAAGAAGGGACTGAGGTATTTGACGTCACTATGTCCTTAAATGAAACTTATTTTACGGATTTTATGACGTTTACTTTTAACTATTTAATTCCTGAAATTTTGGATGTAACAACACCCACGATAAATAGATACTTAGATAGGTAGATCGTACCAAAATTTAATATTCAAAACTTTTTTTTATAGTAGAGGGCAAACGAGCATACGGCTCATCTGATGGTAAGTAACTACCGCCGCCCACGAACAACTGCAACACAAGGGGAATTGCAGATGCTTTGCCGGCCTTTAAAATAATGGTAGGCTCTTTTCTTGAAGGTCCCTATGTCGTATCAGTCCAGAAAAATCGCTGGTGGTAATCGATTCCACAAGGAAGTTGTACGAGGACGCAAACTTCTTATAAATCGCACAGTGGTAGACCGCCAATCATCCAGATGGTATGGATGGTATCGCGAGTTTTGTCGCGATGTGCGATAGTGAAATTGAGCGGCTGGAATTAGTCCGAACAATTCCTCAGAGCACTCCCGTGATAGATGCGATAAAACGCAAAGAGATGCAACATCTCTACGCAGTGCCAGTGAGTAAATCGGTCGGAGAGAACTCGGACGTCGACGATTTGAACCGCTCTACGCTGGATGCGGTCAAGTGGAAGGAGCTGGCACTGGGGGCTTCTGCTAGAGATGGGAACAGTATTCCATGTGGGGCCGAACCTGCGCCTTGTAAAGTTGCAAGCGGTGTGCCGGCATGAAATACTGTCCCTCTGCTGAGCACGCCAAGCTTTTAGAGGCCAATTTGACCTTCTCTTCCAAGTGACCACGAAACTGCACATCACTCGATATGTCGACACCGAGGATTCCGATACTGGCTGAGGCAACAAAGTGCCTTAAAACTGAGGAGATATGACAGAGGGTTCTTTTAGCGGTATCGACTTCAGACACAAGTTTGTTCCGTACTCGGCGACGTTTTCCGAGAAATATTGGCACGGCCGGTGTATAAAGCATCACCAGTGCTGTCGTCTGCATAGCAATGAATGTTACTGGCTTGCAACATATTGTTACATATCATTATTATGCAGACGAAACAGCAATATACTGGTTTGTAACATATCATTGATATGCGGAAGAAACAGCGATGGTGATAGCAAACTGAAGGTAGCCGGGCTTATTATGACATCGGGACGTCAAGCATTTCAGTCCCTCCGTGACCATGGATGCCCCCGATGAAATCTCCCTTTCCTTGCCACGGCCAAACCTTCAGCTTTTAAATTTTAATTTTTGGTTAGATCTACACAAAACTAGCTTATAGTATCTTGAAGCTTTGCAGTGGTTTGTTAGGTTTTGGATATACTTTTTAATAATAGAAGATCCAGGAGTGTACAAGCTTGATTGAGAATGTGGTCTCTCTTACAAAGGACAAAAGAAAAAGATCAGAAATAACCACCGCGTAAAATAACATAACAATCTGGGAAGAATCATAACAAAACATCTGGCAAGTCTGCAGCCTGTGAACATGTTTCAAATCCTCCTTGCCATTACATGAGAAGTAATAGACCACAAACCAAAAGAACACCGATCCTTCCATAATGATTCATGAGGCTACTGAAATTACAAAACATCCTACTTTCGATAGAGAAGATAGCTGGGTGCTACCATTTGCTTGGGCTCCTATAATTAATAAAATTAAATCCATGACAATTGAAAATAAGTTATTTTGGACGCGATGAAATCCGTAAAATTAGTTTGATGCAATTGATCTCTAGTACTTCAATAAAATAAGTCAAAATAATCTTAAAGCGATTTATTTAACAATCCGTATGAAATTGCATTACACCCGTCGATCAGATCACATCGATCCGGCATTCATTACAAGAACCGGTGATTGATCTGTGCGGAATGGTTCACTTATTACGATTTGGTGAATCAGCCGGAAAACGCTTGTCGATCGTGAAATCATTTATATATGGAGGAGTCGGTCATGTTATGCAAAAATCAAATCAAAATATACGATTTCCACTTTTAATTCTTTTAGTAAAAAACCTTTCTTTAGTTCTTTGTGTTCTTGGTGTTAGTTGAGAACTATGTGCACATTCATTTTGGCTTAAAAGTGTGGAATGTAATCTTCTTTTGTTTCTTTTTGTTTTTATCTATCTTTGCAGTTAAGCGACGTAAGTTAGCCAGTGTATCAGTTTTCTTTTCATAGACTATGATTAGTTTTCTTAAAGAACTATTTTGTATTGAAAAAGAAAGAACTATTTGTTTGATACACATTTCAAAAATATACAAAAGCAAGGGCAAAATATACACCAGTCTAAGACTGCTTACGCATTAACAATTAATAAGCAGTACATGTTCATCATTAATATTAATAATAAAACCAGAAATAATTAAAATGCGACATCAAAAAGGTCTTCAACTCAGCATAATTCTGCAAAGGCGGCGCTGGTTTTCATTTGGAGCCTTGTGATTTCACTGACAAGTCGGTGTCGGTCTAATGATAGATTATCTGTTTCTTTTTTTGCACTTTCCAACTTCTTTTCTAAGTAAGTACTTATTAATTACTTACTGACTAATCGCAGGGTATACAAACTATCCATACCATCTGTCAATACTAAATTTGCACAACCTTTTGGCGACATTATCAAAAGACAAGTTTATAATAAGGTCGTAAAACATTGTAATATTAGTAATAAAAACTACATATCTGCGAAATTAATTATATTGAAATGGTTGGTCACCCTATCATATGAGGAAACAGAAGAATTGTTAAAAACTGGCTTTTGCTAATTGATGGTATTTGTAAACTTATTAGGTAAATGTTGTTATTGTTTTAATCTTTATTTTCTTTTTTAAATGCACATTGTTAATACATTTCAGTTTTATATAACTTGGCTTTGTTGTTATAGTTTTCTTTCTTTTTATGTTCAACGATTTAAAGCAATAAGCAGTACTGTTATTGCTGTTTTGTGTAGATGTTAATACAATCTGTCTGATAAGGTTTTAAAAAATAACGCTTAATGAACTTTGCTCTCAGTTTTCCTCGATACAGGCTTGCCTAGTGAGGAAACCAACAGATATTACCTATTGTATTTTTTTTCTGATAATAAAACATTTTTTCATTTTTCATTTAAGTGATTTTAGTTCTCAGTTCTTTCAACTCCTCCCTGTTTTAGGGCTTATTTCAGAACGTTACTCACACACGAAGATTTTCTTCGGTATCGTGGAGCTAGTACATACATAAATTGCGATGGACAAACATCCAGACCCGTAACAATTATGTCGTACAAATATTTGTCCCGTGCAGGATTCGAACCGTGCCGAAAATTTCAAATACTTTTCTACATGTCTTTATAAATCTTAAAGTTCGAACCAGATTCGTCGTCTTAAATTGGTTATTCTCATTCGAACATTCAGCCAATCAAATTACAATAAACACTATACTAAATAATAAAGTTCACTTTAATTTGCGGGAAATTTGGTAACAGAGTGACGTGATTACTTCGGTGTGGTTTATTTGTTACTGTTTTTAACAAATGATATTTAACTAATATAAAGATACACATACATATGTACTCGTACTTACACTCACTCATAATCATATATTATTATATATGATTCAATTTTCTCTTTTGATAAGTGGGGCACAAATAATTTATTGACATAATATAATAAATGTATTTATAAAGTGAGACGACCTATTTTCTGTGGCGTTAGTGCTGTTACTTCTTCATCATCGTGGCCTGTAAAAGAGTGACTGATGATGATGATGATGACTCGGCTCATGTCCGATCGTTAGATTTTTGGTTTGTTGTTCTCTTATACACCACTCAGTGTACAGATACCGTTCGAGCTTGAGTAGAAATGGAAATAGAAACTTTT
This sequence comes from Parnassius orleans, assembly GCA_029286625.1. Taxonomy (NCBI): domain Eukaryota; kingdom Metazoa; phylum Arthropoda; class Insecta; order Lepidoptera; family Papilionidae; genus Parnassius; species Parnassius orleans. Next base: position 176,070 of record JAGSMP010000692.1, read on the forward strand.
TTATTCAACATAGATTACAAATAATACTTAATGAAAGTCACTCTTAAGTTTAATTTACCACTGGTTCGGAAAATACCTCTGTAGTCTAGTGAGCAGGACCTGGCTCTTTATATTTAGATATACACGCCAACTATCATTATGAAAATAGTAGGTACTAAAAAAGAAAGTCCCACCCTGCTGATCCTTGTCAAACTTCGCATATCTGGTAACTTGTTTATTTCTTAATCATGTACATTTCCTCAAGATCAAGACACTTAGTTCGTTATCGAATATGAAGAATATCACATATCAATGCTTGCACCGGTGATTGTCTTTTATTTATTATTAAATTTAATTTACATTCGCTCCTAAGTTTAAAAATTTTTATTGTATCAATTATTAAACTTAGAAGCGAATGTAAGAGACCCTGATGTATTAAAATTGTTTAATACGACTACAAACAGATGTAGAATATTGCGACATTCAAATACCTTTTTATCTTAACACGTCATACTTTAGAAATTTCACATTCATATCTCGAGTTCGAACGTTTCTCTCAGATAAAAGAGTTTTTCCAGCTTCTTCGATAACAGTCTTTCCTTCGACGTATGTGTCGATACGACTTGTCGTAAAATGTGACAGATATTCCTCTTAACGTTTAGCGACGGGTCATATTATATATAGAGAAAAGACTAAAACCTTTTATTTTGTTCATTAAATTTAGCACAATTCGAGGCCCGTTTAAATATATTGATGTTTGTAATTTAAGGTGTATTATTTAAAGTCCCTCTTCATCGTATTTACTTAACTTATTATAACTCACACACACAACTACTAAATCACTTAATATTTATTTTGGAATGGAATTTAGATTTTTTTAATTTAGAATGGAAAAAGGCCGGCAACGCATCTGCAATTACCCTGGTGTTGCAGTTGTTCATGGGCGGCGGTAGTCACTTACCATCAGGTGAGCCGCATGCTCGTTTGCCCCTCTCCAATAAAAAAAAGTCTAAATTAATTTTTTGAAGAATTCTGTTTTAAAAGTAACTTCTGATACAAAATACCAGCTACAGGCATAGCAGCTTGATTACGAATCAAATCACTGTTTACTAATATTGGCTATTTTAAAATGTTCAATACTTTGCATTCCACTTAGAAATCAAATCGATGTCAAATCAGTTATTGTTTGTTATTATTCAATAGGTGGCAGGATTTATTTTATGCCTAGGAGTCCGTCCGTAGCAGTGCTCGCACAGCTTAGTGTTTCGGTCTGAAGAGTATAGAGAGCCAGTAATTTGCCTGTAATTATCTTATATTCTAGCCATCTTATAATCAATCTTATATTCTAGCCAATTTTGTTAGAAATCGTCTGCAGGTGTTAAGTGTAAGTTCATTTGTTATTACAGTTTTATAAAAAAAAAAATTAAAAAAATTATTCGTTTCCCGTCGTTTGTTAAGTTCTGATTTGGATATTTTTTAAGTCCTTTATCCAATCGGAAGTCCAAATTTTAGAATTTTACACATTTGTAGCTATCCAGAGTCCAATTCTTATGTTTTAAAAGGATGCCTGTGTTTTAGTACAATTTTTTGTCCCGAATATGTCAATGACAATATTACCGACAGCTGGTTAAGGTGCAGCTCAAAGACGCGAACATTTTATCTACTTCAAAAATGATATAGTATACGCCTAAGTTTAAGTGAATGTCTTGGTTCATGAAATTGCCAAAGAAAAAAATCCAGAATGTTCCCTTGTGAAGTATTATTAATCGAAGTATCTTATTGGTGCGATCTACGTAGAACGAGATGTGAGTGTAGATGTCTATGGGCCACAGTATCCACTTACCATCAGGTGAACTGTCTGCTCGTTTGTCATCCTTATTCTATAAAAAAATATTGGCTTTTAAAAAATACCAAAATAGAAAGAGCATACCTGCGGAGTTTCTTTCACCTTCCTTCTTCGGACAGGGGAACCACATTTTGTAATGGTAGTACATTATAAAACATGTTGAGGTTTGACAAATGAAGTTTTAATACGTTGAAAAATACAGAGTTTCCGTTTTATTTAATAATTTTTATCTCCTAATACATTTCCCTCTGTCACTTCTAATGACACCCACCGGATGATATCAGGCAGTGGATTTTCTTACGACCCTACACGGCAAATCCATTCTAAATGTCAAACCCAAATGTTTTAATTCCCGCAATGGATGAACTTTATATATACATAATTATGTTATATTTTATACGAAACCCTTAGGGCCAAGAATCGTACTCGCATGATACTGTAATTACATGGTATCGTCCACGATACTGGAGATTTTCCGAGCCTAACGGTAACTTTCTTTTTTAAATTGGTCGATAGATTATACCATACACAAGGATGTTTATAATTTATAATTCCTTTTTCTTTCTGTTTTTAAACGTTACCCCCCACTTGTACCTACTTGTATTTTCTCCTATATCATAGAGGCAGTTTACATACATACATTTAACAAAGACATCCAGACCCGGAACAATTATTTGTAGGCCATACAAATACTTGTTCCGTACGTAGCATCATTCAACAATCAAAACAATAAAAAGTGTTATTTATGCGCCCAAAGTTTCTTATTCCTGATGGAGCACAAGCCGGAGAACGAAAGTTTGTTATTAGCAAACTCTTACCGACAAAAACTGAAACAATACTCGTTTTCTGTATCGCTGTCCAACTGTTTGTTGTAGCTCAGAAACGGCGACAGCAAGCGGATTCATTTTCTATCAGTATCAGATAATCTGGATTGTTTTAAAAACTCATCTTTATATCATACTTTTCTTTTATCATAAAATTGAAGTGTCTGTCTGTAATACTAAAATAACTAGCTTCTATTAAGCTCAGGGGGTTATTTAATGAAGCGAAAAATTGTTAGTCAAATAATTGAACTTATAAACAGTAAGAACGGAAAAAAAGGCATAAAATGAATTTCTAGATAATTTAATAGCTTCTGAAGTTGAGACTTTCATTCTTCACTTCTCTTAGCACCGTTTTCAGAAGCTATTTAAGTAAGTAGAAGTCATTTTATTATTTTTTATTCTTTTAATTTTAACTTCCATAATTGAAATATTTCTCTCGATTTTTTACCGGAACATTTCGCAGTTTTCATTTCAGAAAATTCTTTCGACAACAAGCTCTGCAAACAAGCAACAAACTTGCACACGATTTAACAGCTGTGATTGCTCGCCGTGACTCGGAAATTCTTTCATCTCATGCAAGTCACAAAAATAAAGAATACACCACTGAGGCGTTGTATTCTGTAAGTATACACTAGAAACCAGAAACCTTTTAGTTAAATCGCAACTTTTCAGTGATGATGACACTGTGTGACCATCTGCGTGCAAATACGTTCCCGCTCGTATTAGACCTCATTGGGATCGAGAGAAAAATCTTTAACATCTTTCGCTCCTATGAAAATGGCGAGCATCCATTAAAACTTACTTCAATCCGCTGAAGAAGATAAGTCAGTTTATATGCTATAGCTACATTATAGTTGTAGCAGAGATGGGTCGGCTCGACCTGTGTCTCGTATCTATGGTGATTGTAGAGAACCGGAAACCCCTTTTTACTGGAAACGAAGCATTCCATCATAGTAGACAAAGCATCTGCATTTTGATTCTTAATCGAGGATAGATCTACATGTCCATGGGCCACAGCATCTACTTACCATCAGGTGGACTGGGTATTCGTTTGTTATCCTTATTCTGTAAAAAAAGGAAATATTCCGTCGCACTGTTCACACACACACATCTCAATGCATGTTGCTGAACTTCACATGATATATTTTTCGATTTGTCGTTCATGGAGGTTTTCTCACGATGTTTTCCTTTACCGATGAGAATGTGGTGGATCAGCACTTACAATTACGATTATCAACTCTAGTGGTATCGGCGGTATTTCAAGTCCAACCACTGACATAACACAGCTCTTAACCTCGAAATAACTACCAGATACCAGATAAGTTTTTTTCATTAAGAGGTAGGACTTCTTTTGTGCCTAGTAGTCCGACAGAGTAGGAACTACCTTCTTACCTACCTATTTATGCCGCCAAGTAGCAGTATGTGCTCTGCTATATTTTGGTCGCAGGATATAGACAGCTAGTATAGTTACAGGTTTTGAGGCATCCCAGCTACTCCAGCCTTCTTTGTTCGTAGTTCGTTGCAGGTGCACATGGGCTGTACCTATCTACCATGGACTTTATATATATAATTTTATTAAAAAAGTTGAGTGTTCTATTTTTCTAAACAAAACGTTCGATGTTTTTCTCGTAGATTTTTATGAAAATTTAAAAAAAAATACAAAGTCAGTGTCTGATATGATGCGAGTATGATTCGGTTTTATTTATTTATTCCCGAAATAACAAATGTTACGACCCACAGCTGGGCACAGGCCTCCCTTCAGTGCGTTTGCGGAATTCCATGTCCTCTGATTTTTAATTTCTCAGACATTCAGGTTTCCTCATATTATTGCTTTTCTTCACCGCCGAGCACGTGGTGAGCCAATACTTAAAATTGCAATAATCAGTTTTAGTGGTGCCGGCGAATCGAACCTGGATTGCTCGCGTACTACGAAGTTTATGGTAAGCGCTTAATCTCCGAATAACCACGGCTCTCATTTTGTTTATACAGCGTGGGCCATTTAACGTTTGGAATTGGAACTATAGGTTATTTTGGGTTGGAAGGTTTGATCACATTTTCGATGTGACAGAAAGTTAGTTTTATGTTTGACATTTATGAAATGGGTCACTTTTCACTTGAAAAAAGTTGGGAAATATTAAAAACTTATTTCCAAAGTGGTGAGTGATCTTCTCAGGTTAAGATATTTACGAAAAAATTGACAAAAAGTATGTGCCAAAAACGCAGTTTGTGGATCAATTTGTGAAGCTCGTGAAGTTCGTGAAACTGGATCGTTGTTGGATAAAACAACCCGTGTACGTACTCGTCCAATGCGCTTAACCGAAAACGTCGCTGCTGTTGCTCAGAGTGTGCGTGAACAACCATCAACATAAATTCGTCATCGTTCTCAAGAATTGAACCTTTCACGCACTTCTTTGAGAAGAATTTTGCATAAAGATCTCGGTATGAATCGGAACAAAGTTCAATTAGTGCAAGAGCTGAAGCCGCATGAACATCCGATACGTTTTCGGTTTGCTCAATGGGCCGGAGACCGCTTGATCGAGGATGAGCATTTTTACCGAAATATCATCTTTTCAGATGATGCTCATTTCCAACTCGAAAGATACGTCAGTAAGCAAAATTGTCTTATCTGGGCTCAGAAAACCCACGTTATCGTAGAGAAACTAATGCATCAACAACGAGAGACTGTCTGGTGCAGATATTGGTCTGGCGGCATTATTGGGTCATTTTTCTTAGAAAATGAGCAAGGAAATGCTGTTACAGTGAATGACGATTGCTACCGCGCCATGCTAAGCGACTTATTTTTCTCAAAATTGAAGAGGATGACATAGACGACATTTGGTTTCAACAGGACGGCGCAACGTGCCACACAGCCAACATAACAATCGATCTTTTGCGGACTGTTTTCGAAAATCGCATAATCAGCCGAAAGGCTGTTGTCAAATGGCCACGTCGAAGCTGCGATTTGGACTTTTTTTGTTGGGAGCCGTTAAGGACAAGTGTTACGCCATCCAGAGACGACTGACGACTTGAAACATGAAATAGACGTTGCCATTGACGAAATAGAGGCCCAAACAATCGAAAATGTACAGAAAAATTGGACCCATCGAATGCGGTATTGTAAGGCTTGCCGTGGCAGTCATTTGAATGATATTGTCTTCCATTCCTAAATGGAAAGGTTCAATCTTTCTGATAAACTCATAACCTCGAAAAAATATTTATTATTATTTTTTATAGCCGATTCAAATTCCAAATCTTAAATGGCCCACTCCTTACGAAGTTTAAATAAAATAAAAGTAAATTTTAAAAATATTTCCAAAAGATTAATTTAAAAATAAATAGGTCTTTACTGGTATTTTGTATAGTTGTAATATTATGCTAAGTTGATCTTTGAAAATGTGTTTGTGAGAAGACGGAGATAACGCAGCCTCGACCGAGCTTCGTTTAAGTTTAATTAAATTTGCAACAACTTTATATTTTCGTCTCTTAATTTTTGCGCTAAGCAATATAATCAGAAAATTATGAGAACAGTACTGGCTAGAAATGCTTATATTAAAAAAAACGATTGGTCACTCGTGAGGCCAGTATTAATTTACGAGGTTATTTTAATATGCTCTAAACTGACACGTTGTTAGTGTAATTATTTCTTATATTTGCGCGAATAAAACTATACTTACGGATTTTAACGCGTTTAATTATAATCTTTTTAAATTCCGACGTTTCGGCCTCTTTACAGCACTCACGGAGGCCTTCGGTGACCGTGGGTGCTGAAATGTAAAATTAGTTTTATTACAAGTTCTTAGTACGCAAATTAATTTTTTGTAACTTTATTCTTTTAGAAATGGTTCAAGTAATAACGGTTGTTTTTGTAAAATTCACTAGTTTTTAGTCATGGTTGTCATAATAATTATGTATGTATGTCTATGTATTTGCCACGCCCTGTGGCGTAAATAGCTGGATGGATTTTAACATATGGGCTGTCGTTAAATTCATCTTGATTGTAGAAGTGACATAGGGTAAAGTTTCAGCCTATATACGTCCCACTGCGGGGCACAAGCCTCCCCTCATTTCTAAGAGGGTTTTAGGGCAAGGAAATGTCCGCCGCGTCGCCCAATGAGTGTTGGCGAACTTCACATGTCATCGAAATATATTATTTTATTTTATTTCTCAGACATGTTTTTCTTCACCGCCGAGCACATGGTCAATCAGCACTTAAAATGGCAATTAACAATTTCATTGGTGCCGGCGGGGATTGAACCCGGGTTGCTCGAGTACTGTGAAATTTACAGCGAGCGCATAGCCTCTGAACTACCACGGCTCTCTGTAAACATGAACCATTCAATTTCTTACAGCATTTTATTTATAAAGTGACATGAGTTATAAAGTTAGTATTTATTAACGGCTTAGTGGATGCTTAAATCTAGGGAATGAAATGTATAATACATTACAGCACATTCCATTTCTTACTAATTCCCAAAATTCTAAGCTAATATAAAAAAGAAAAAAGAACTTGATGGCAAACATGGCTATCACTGAACATTTAATTAAAAACTGAGCAGACGGTTGGGGTTTCCTAAAACCACAGAATAAATAATAGTACAAGAACTAAAACTTTAATATTTGCGCTTTCACAAAGTACGACGAGGTGCCGCCTTTTCAGTGTTAAATACATATTACTTTTACCCAACTCCGTAGAGTCGTTTGCTATTTAAATCTAAATGCTATTAGCATGTTGCTAAGAAGTATTTACACCACCGTGTAACTCAAACAAGCATATAGGTTAAATTAGTAATTAAAAAACCCGACTGCGTAAAAAAGTTTACTGAAAATAACAGAAATAAAATATTCAAATTGCTATCAAATATTTACCATTCTGGTAACGAAGGTAAAAAGTAATAAGCAGACGTTCAAAGTACAATACGAAATATAGCAGTAACAAAATTATAATCTCGCAATGAATAATGCATCAGCACCGCGTCTTGTGTACTATGTCAATCCTGAGCTTGCAAATGAGCCTGGGTCGTTGTATCAGTTGACCTTATTCCTTCAAAAAATTATTAAAAAAGAAAATGAGATATTTTCTTTTTTAACTAAATTATATTGTAAGAGCTAAAGTTTTGCTTCAATCTCGATAATTATTGGAAATTACGGCAATTTTGTTTATTGTTACCCCCTAAGGAACCATTTTTTAAGGGTAGGTATACCGTACGGTGCGTGCTGTTACTGGCTCACAGTCTGTCAGTGCACCTATAGACTTATTTTAAATACTGCCACTGGACCGGATCATTCAATAAAGCGAAAAAATAAATCATCTTTCCTCCCGTAGGAATTTCAGCAAATCCCCAAAATAGTTATTGGTAATTATAATTATCTACATGATAAATTTGAAGTCTCTCATAATTATAGTTTTACGGAAAAAAGGCAAAAAGATAAATCCTCTTTATTCCCTATCTCGTGAGAATTTAGAAAAATCCTGAAAAACATTTATTAGTCATTACAATTACTTTCTTACATGTCCAAATTTAAGTCTTAAATAATTAAAGTTACGGAAATATGGCAACTTTAAAGCAAAAAAATAATTCTCTGTATTCTCGATCCCGTGGGAATTTAAAAATTCTTCCTTATGCCTTGTCTAGATTATAAAGGAAATCTCTTTGTAAAATTTCAGCTTCTACTCACTAACTCCAAGGGCTTGGGCTGGGCGTTGATGAGTCAGTGAGTGATTACAGTGAGGTAGTGAGTGAGTGAATCGGGACTAATTCTTGTTTAATTCGGGAGTGAGTTAAAGTTAAAAGTTAAAGTTACAGCCTATATACTTCCACTGCTGGGCACAGCCTCCTCTCATTTCTGAGAGGGTTTAGGAACGAAATGTCCGCCGCGCTGCCCCAATGCGTGTTAGCGAACTTACATGTCTTCGAAATATTTTTTTTGATTTCTCAGACATGCAGGTTTCCTCGATGTTTTCCTTCACCGCCGAGCACGTGGTAAATCAGCACTTAAAATTGCAGTTACAATTTCATTGGTGCCGGCGGGGATCGAACAGGTTGCTCGCGTACCGTGTAACTTACAGCGAGCGCTAACCATCTGAGCTACCACGGCTCTCAGGGTGAGTAATCGGGGATAAGTTTTTATATAATATTGGTTGATTGATGATATCTCATTAAATTTAGAGTTCAACCAAAGTTTCGGCTTCGTCAATTTCGGTCGAAAATAGTATATTTAGTTACACAAACGAAAACTACATTCAAGGTTTTTGACGAATATGATAGCTAAAATTGTTACAGGTAACCGATAAAATCACTACAATCATTATTAAGACATTAACCTAATAATCAAACTAGGTTTGGCAACGTTCGGGAAATTCGACAAATCTTTACGTTCAGTGAATCTCGGAATTAAAAAAGTGTAATGAATGAGGAAAGAGTGACGAAGCAAATTTATGCTGAAGAAGTGAGCTATAGAGTTGGCAAGGGTCACCCTAGACAGAAGTTTATCGACACATATTGGCGATATATATATTGAAGTTGGGCCAAATTAAGAATTCCCTTAACCGACGAGCATGCATGCGTAAGTATAAAGATGTGAAAGAAGCGAGGGAGTTGTGTCAGGATCGTACCAAATGGTTGTCTGTGGTCTCTGCCTACCCCTATATGTAACAAGAGTGAGACTTATAATTATGTTACGTTTATGTATTCGTCTACGTGTTGTATGCAAAGCGTGGCATTTATTGCAAATCATGACAAATATCAGGGGGATGTTTGCCATAGTTGCCACGCCTGCAAAGTGAGTTGGCAACCACAGTTTTCTTCTTGTAGTTTCTACTGTTATCAGAAATATGCTGCTGTCTATCTCCTGTCCCAGTTTCCCTCTGTCGCCTCTTACGACACCCACGGGAAGATATGGGATAGTGGATATTCTTACACCGCCACTATATAGCACTAATTTGGAAAGGTTCTCGAGTGGCAGCCTCGTTCCGGTAGCGAAGTGTAGGCTGCCCCCACTAGATGGAATAACGACCTGGTCAGATATGAAGGAAGTCGAGTGCTTTTTGGCATTTCTTGGAGGAGGCTTATGTTCAGCAGTAGACTTGTAAAGGGCTGAAATGATGTAGTGATGACAGATTTGTAGAAAACAATGTCTGACATTAAGTAGTAACAATAATGATATAAGACTACTAGTTATAATGATTTTATTTGAATATTTATTTCTTTCTATTTTAATTTTAATTGCCATAAAATAAAATACTTTAATGAATATTACGAGTATACTGATTAAATGAAAAATCTTCTAATAGGTAGCTGATCATTTCACTCTTGTACACAGTTGTCTATGATACTGCATAATACGTTTCCCCATTCAGTAAGTTCATACCGGGCTTTACCCGGCAGCCACATTGTTGCAGCCAGTGCGGTGGGAACGACGCAATCTGTCTGCCATTGTTTCCTTTGTGTGGCACGGTAGTAGAGATATCGTTAAATGTATAGATCGCCTTTTTTGAATGAAACTTCTGAAACCTAGTCATTTTGTGCTTCGTGAAATTGATTGGATGAAAGTCTCTTCCTATTTTTTATAGTAGCAATGTCAATCGAAATAAGAATTTTAAGTTTTCTTTCTCGCACAAGTTCCTTGTGGAATCAATTACCACTAACGAATATTTTTCGGACCGATACAACTTAGAGACCTTCAAGAAGAGCCTACTCTTTTTAAAAGGCCGGCAACGCATCTGCTATTCCCCTTGTGTACATCGGCGGCAGTCACTTACCATCACACATACAACAAATATTTTGTCACTAATTCTAAATATCCACATACAACCACAGTCTCACCTGCGTCATCCGCTTCTTGGCGGCCTCTCTTTGGGTAAAGACAACTCCTCCCCCTATTCTATCCTCAGGCAATGCAAGCTGGAAAACAAGGCACATCTTCCTATACATCATCCATCTCCAGCTACGTAAGACCATATATAATATACCCAGTCCCTGACCCAGACCCAGTCAGGTCCGTTACATAAATGTGAGTTTCATACCTGTGAAAACTTATATTAACTCTTTATTGACAATGTTGATACATATTTATCACAACAATCACTTTCAATCAGATTGATTCAATATGCATATAAAGGATGAAGCTTTTTTGCAGAGCAGGGGTAAAAGGCCCATAGATGAAGGCGTGAAACTAATTCCTTCATTATGGAGAGCAAAAGGCTCTTATGCTACAAAATATTGTATGTTCCTCCTCGGTCGCTAAAAACTGCTGAAACAGGGCTCCTTTTATTTCTGAGAGGGTTTTGAAGCAGTGAGCAATCCACCGCGCTATCCTTTGCACACTGGCAGACTTCACATGTTTTCGATTTTTTTATAATTTTTTCCTTACATCTGCAGGTTTCCTTACGATGTTTTTTCGTAGTCACGTTACGGAATCCACGTGTTAGATCCACGATGCTGCTATATTATGGTTGTAGCACGAATAGGTTGGCTTGACTGGAGAAGGACTACGCTCTCACAGAATATAATACAGTCGTTGGTTGACAGTCGTAAGTGCTACACGCTTTTGTAATGAGTAAATCGGATTACTTCAAAGTACCTACAATGTCCAAATGTGATATCTGTAAAAATCATTTACAAAATCTCTTCCCGGATTGGATGTAGTAAGTGTGAAAAAATTGTGCATCTTAACACGAAATGCAGTGGCTTGACAAACAAACAAATCGCAGCACTGAAAGCGGCCTCTAGCCTGGAGTGGATTGCCTTGATTGTCAGCAAGAATCACCGAGACGGAACTCATCTATTGTAATCCCGGAAGAAGACGATGAAGAAGAGGATAAACGCGTCTTAATAAACTCCAAAAACTTGCTGAGTTCAATAAGTAAGGAAGTTGAAAAAGCAATAAAAAATGAAATGCGGGAACTGAACGAGTCTCTACAGTTTCATAGTGCTAAGCTAGAAGAAGTAGTTGAATGTATAGATGCATTTAAAAAACCATTAAAGTTCTAGAATGAAAAAACATAGAGCTTACTAATAAGAACAACAATTTGGAAACGCGGGCAGGTGCCTTGAACAGCAACTGCAAGAATTATAGCAAGAAAAACTTACAAATTGCTAGAAATATCAAATGTTCGCTACCAGCCCACAGAAAATGTCAAAAACTGGTGGAAAGCATCGCTCTGAAACTCCAACAGCCCTCGAAGGAATAAAAGTATTCAAGACTTCCTGGAAAAAAGACCATCCGGCGAACATAAAGGTAGAATTTCAAGTCGAGCTTTCACAAGAGAAATGGATATCAGCAGCAAAATCCACTAAGACTACCGTAGCAGATATCTATCCTACAGAAAAGAACAGCAATAATGTCGTGTACATCAGAACAATGACAAAATATAATAAAATTATATTATGGCAGGCGAAGCAAGGTTAAAAAATAACCAGAATTATAAGTATGTATGGTTTATGAAGGATATGTAAAGGCACGTAAGGATGACGGTTCAAAATTTATACATTGAAAAACCTGCATGATCTAAATGTTCTAACTAAGCTTTCTTAAATTTGTACTTATCCATATACCTAGCCGTAAGGTCTATACTCATTTTATAATTGAATTATGTTAGATGACATTTGTGAGATATCTGACTGCCTAAATATAAATCAATTTCTAAAAGATATTCCTAATTACCATGTTAACCTATTGTGCATTCATTATAATATCAGATCCTAATTAAAATTTCACAGCACGAACAATGCATAATAACGTCAAATAAACTATAGATGTCGTAATACTAACTGAAGTTAATGTAATGGATAATACTAGCTGTTTGTTTCATATCAATGGCTATCAAATGTTTACTGCGTTAAGAACAACTAGAAGGTGGCGGTATAATCATATACGTCAATAACATACACAAATGCATCATAAATTCTATAAAACAAAACACTTTGAAAACATATACTAACAATCACCACTAACTCAAATTACATTACGAATATATGTATATACCGCTTGCTCGAGTAAAAACCTTTTATTGACGAACTCCTAAACCTAATCGACAATTACTCTCGTCACACAGACTTATACTTACTAGGCGATATAAACATTGATTTGAAATTGGACAATCCTGCAAAACATAAATACAACAACATGTTAGACAGCCTAGGTCTTTTGTGCGGGATCACAGCACATACAAGGATCGAACTAAGTAATGGAAGGATAAGTAAAACCTGCATGTAGATCACATTTACGCACGATCGTACACAAGACCTATACAGCGGCAATCGGTACAACACTGGCCGACCATCGGGCGGTTATAATAACCTGCGTCGGACCACGAACACAGGCTGTCCCAATATAAAATATGTTTAAATAATAAAAATTGAATTCACTGTTAGAACAGATAGAACTGGGCGCCACTTACGACATGATCTGCCCTTTAAATATTTACAACTATATTTATACAAAATTTACAGAATGTTATAAAAATCAGAATATTCAATCAAAATTAATACTAAAAGTACGCGAATTAATAACGACTGGATAAATAATAAAATCATCAAAGCCTGTGAGTATAGGGATAATTTATTTCTTCAATGGATAAAAATACAAATAATATGATTTTAAAATTAAAATACAATAAAGCTAGAAACAATGCCAATGCATTGATTCAAAAACTAAAAACAAAAACACTAAGTCAGAAATAGTATCCAACAAAACAATACTAAAATTTGTGGTCCATCTTAAACAGATTAACAGGTAGAATAAAATTGTCTATAGATGGAGGCTTAGAACGCTCTTTTGGTAGCATAACTCATCGAAAGACGTTGCAAATAAATTCTCTGTCATTCAATAAAAGTGTCAAACAAATAATATCAAAATGTCGATTCATTGCTCGATAAAAAAACCTATGCAGTATCAGCAAATGTGAGTGAGATTTAGTCTGCTGAACCCAAATCAATAACAAAATACTAAAATCTCTTAATATTAACAAAACTCCCGGAGTAGATAGGATAAGAGCCATTGATGTAAAAAGATATGTGACAAAATTTCTTTAACCATTGCTAAACTTATAAACGCATGTATTCTCACTGGCAAATACCCAAAATTACTAAATCGGCATTGTGAGACCAATTCATAAAAAGGTAGCCAGGCGGACTACCTCAACTATAGACCAATAACCATATTGCCTACGATCAACAAAGTAGTAGAAAACATGTAGGAACTCAAATACAACACTTTTACGCCAATAATAGTACTAACTTTAACCAATACGGTTTCAACCACATAAGCACGACTCAACTGCTATCCATTTTCACTGACAGTATTTATAACCACTTAGATAAAGAGCATATATTGGTCGTCTTCGTTGACTATAGTAGGGCATTTGATACTCTCAGACATGACAAGCTTCTACAAAGCTTGAACGACAGTGGGGTCAGAGGTAATCTACTAACTTGGTGCGAATACTACTTACATGATAAAAGCTATCAAGTTAGGGTCAGTAATGTAGATCGTTTCTCAGTTTTAGCAACCGAAGGCACTGCCAAGGCTCCGTCTTAGGACCCTTACATTACCTCACCTACGTAAATAATCTCAAACGCAATAAAACAGTGTGAGCTGTACCAGTTTGCGGACGACATGTGTTTAGTTGCCACAGGACGAAACATCGAAGATACCCTTACTCGACTTCAAAGCGATTTTGACATATTAATGAAATGGTCTCATGATGTTGGACTTGTACTTAATTCCAATAAAACCAAACTAATCTACATCAGCTCTAGTAAAACAGAAGCACTTTTAGATTAAAACTTATAGCACACACCCATCAATGTCTACATCTAAAACAATCAAATAACACTCTGCAATGTAACTGTGACACCATAGAACAAGTAAGTAAATACACATACCTTGGACTCGTAATCGACGATCGGCTAAACTGGAAGGAGCATATTAACCATGTGGTGACAAACTAAGGTAATATTAGCCAAATTCTCAATTATAAAATCTAAAATACCTTATAAAACACTTCTACTACTCTATAAGTCCCTGGCTGAGTCTATAATTTCCTATGGGTTGTCCAGTTATGGAAAACCTCTAAAACACACCTAGACTCACCCAGCTACGTATACTAAAAGAATAGTTCCTATAAAATAAAAGATACCTTTAAAGATTACCGTAAGCTCTTTGCATTTTGTAAAATTTTACCAATTCATGAAAAGTAGAACTTACTTTTATCACAATATTATTTTACTGAAAACCTACAAAACTACACAAAATTATTCAATCCGTAGACAAGATAACCTTAGACTACAACTACCTTCTTATAATAACCTGTATGGTAAAGACGATTAAATTACATAATACCTTACCTAATTAACGTAATACCTATTGCTATTAGAGAAAAATAACATATAAAAATCTAAAACATTTTGAAACAATATTTTCTACAAATAATAAACAAAAATACACATAACATACATCAGAATTTTTAAGCATTACTTACAATAATACACATTAACTAATACATTTGAACATAAATATATCTATCTATATAATAGCAATTAATAAATTCACGTAATCATATACATAATATAAACACTAAAATATTATTATTTATAATCAAAACAAAATTATCCACATACAAAACATACATAAAATAAACATATGTAATAAATAATAAACTAACAACACTATATAATAATAATCACAAACCACACTTTATACATCATTCTGTAGAATAAAAAGTATCAATTATTGAAGACAGTGCTGCATAGGAACGTCCTCAAAGGTTTTACATAACTTTATTTTGTGATATACCCGCATGGTGTTTATAAAATGTGTGGCTGTCTTATGATTGTTTTAAATATGTATATATGAAGTGTAGCAAATATTGCTATAAATAGTTTTAACTATTGTATATCGACGCGGGGTGTACGGTAAAACTCAAAAGAGTTTATGTTTACACCTTATTAATTATACTTCCTACCGACTATGAAATAAATAAATAAAAAAAAAAATACCATGGAAATAGCAGCTTAATGCTGTTGTGTTTTGTATGGATAGTAGAAAACCGGAGACCTTTTTACTGGAAACAAGGCAATCCATCTTAGTCCTCAGGGGTGATAAAGCATCTGCATTTTGATTCTTGGTCGAGTATAAATAAATATACAATAAATATGGCTATGGGCCACAGCACCCACTTACCATCAGTTGGGCTGTGTGTTCGTTTATTAGCCTTATTCTATTTAAACTAAAAAGGATGCTTAAATTATAATGGAAGTATACCCTGCAGATTTCAAGTTTTTTTTGTAGACTTAATATGATCACCTCATAGAAGGATCACCTAGTATTTATATTTTTATTTATTTATTATTTGCATAATGTTGTGTGTTTTCAGAGTTATAAAAAAATTAATAACACCTCAACTATTTCTGGTGTACAAAATTATTGTATTTAGGTACAACTACTAATAAATTATTACATTTTGATTTTATTATAATATATTACATAGTGGTGACACTTTACTGGCAGCAACTGGATGCGTGAAGTCGAAAATCGGGCTGAGTGGCGCGCCTAGGGAGAGGCCTATGTCCAGCGGTAGACTGCCGCAGGTTGATGATGATGATGATGACGATCACCCCTTATATTACTCTGGTTTTATCTTGTTGACTCTTAAACAATAACCTAAAAAATCTAAATAGGTAACCTAAATTAAAAGAAAACATTATTTGTATTTTGTGTCAGTTTTGTATTTCAACGCACTATTTAGGGTTGATTTGTCAATCGTCAGATAAAAGTTATTTATTTTTATAAAGAATAATAGTGAAAAACGAGCACACAGTCCACCTGATGGTAAGTGGATGCTGTGGCCCGTAGAAATCTACATTTATTATCAATAATTAAGTATCAAAATGCAGATAAATTGTCAGCGCTAAGGACTAAGATGGAATGCCTCGTTTCCAGTAAAAGGGTCTCCGGTTCTCTACACTCACCATACAAAACACAACAGCATTAAGCTGCTATTTCACCATGGTATTCTGTGAGAGCGTGGTCCTTCCCCGGTCGAGCCGACCCATTCGTGCTACAATCATACTATAACAACAGCGTGGGTCTACTACGTAAGATTCCGTAACTTAACTACGAGAAAACATCGTAAGGAAACCTGCAGATGTAAGGAAAAAACTATGAAAAAATCGAAGACATGTGAAGTCCGCCAGTGTGCAAAGGATAGCGCAGTGGATTGTTCACTGCTTAAGAAACCGTAAAACCCGTTTTCCGTAAAAAAGGGTCTCCGGTTCTCTATACTTTCTACACTCCATATGAAACAGAGCAGCATACTGTGAAAACGAGGTCTTTCCCCGCTCGAGCCAACCCATTCGTGCTATAACCATATTATAGCTGCACCGTGCCTCTACCACGTATAAAATCAATTAAATTTTTACCTGACTGATTAAAAAAGTGAAACAATTGATCTATTTTATTCATAAAGCTGTAACTTTTATTACGTTTACTTTATTTTGTCCTATGAATAACTTTTATCTGATGCTTAAAAACAGTCCTTAAACTCTTAAAAATATTAAGGCCTTGAATAAACTCATAAAGCAATTACCAGCCTGAATTAAATTGCGTGACGCCATAGCACCCTACACTCAAATTAAACGATTAAACGTTTCCAAGTCGTTGGCGCTTTACGTCGTGTACTCAAGTTGGAAAATTGTGTCATCTATAATAAATGTCATACTGAATATCAAAATAAAAAATAAACAAGCGTGTTAAGAATGACGGTATTCACGACTTTTTCTGCCACTAGGGAGGCGCCGCTTAGGAGTAAGGTGACATATTTTTCAGATTTCATAGCGGAGAAGTTAATTTGTTAGAAAAGTGTGGGGAATAATGTTTATTTCTGAAATAATCGTTACATTTTATATGAATTAGATTAGAAACGGATAAACCAAACTATAAAATGAGCCGTGGTAGCTCAGATGGTTAGCGCTTGCTGTAAATTTCACAGTACGCGAGCAAACCGGGTTCGATCCCGCTGGCACCAATGAAATTGTTAATTTCAATTTTAAGTGCTGATTTACCACGTGCTCGGCGGTGAAGGAAAACATCGTGAGGAAACTTGCATGTCTGAGAAATTAAAAATATATATTTCGAAGACATGTGAAGTACAACAACACGCATTGGGGCAGCGCGGCGGACACTTCCTTGCCCTAAAACCCTCAGAAATGAGGGGCCTGTGCTCAGTAGTGGGACGTATATAGGCTGTAACTTTAAACCAAATTACGGATATTCCTAAATTAAAAGAAATCAAAAAAGTTAAAACTGTATAAAATTAAAAATAAATTGTTTTCTGTAAGTATACAATAGAAACCAAAAACCTTTTAGTTAAATTGCAACTTTTTAGTGATGATGGCACTGTGTGACCATCTGCGTAGCAAATAAGTTTACCTTAGTCCCAACATTAAAACATACTTCAAGCTGCCGAAGTAGATTAGTCAGTTCTTACCATCCGTCAAGTGTTATATCAAGTACAAGCTTTATTGTGAATGTGGTCTCTCTTAAATCATCATCATCATTATCATTACAGCGCTTCACAAGTCCACTTCTGGCTAAACATATGCGTCCCCAAGGAATGCCACAATGCACGGTGCTGAGCCACCTGCATCCATCGACCTCCTGCATGTCTTACCAGGTCGTCACTCCATCTAGTGAGAAGTCGTCCTACACCTCGCCTACCGGTACAGGCTGCCACTCGAGAACCTTTTTCCCCATCGGATGTCGATTCTTCGAGCTATATAGCCGGCCCATTGTCACTTCAGCTTACTAATCCATTGAGCTACGTCGGTCACTCTGGTTTTACCGCGCATATCCTCATTTCTAAGTTTATCACGCAGAGAAACCCCGAGCATAGCCCTCTCCATAGCTCGCTGAGTGACCTTGAGCTTCCTCATATGGCCAGCAGTGAAGGACCACGTCTCAAATCCATAAGCCATTACTGGCAACACACATTGGTTGTACAATCTCGTTTTTAAGTTTTGAGGTTACCTGACGAGAAGATGCGTCGTAATTTCCCGAACGCTCCCCTGCCGAGTTGAATTCGTCGATTGACTACTCGGTCGAAGTTGGACTTACCTAGTCGGACAATTTGTCCCAAGTGATATTACTCGTCGACAACTTCGAGCTTAGTGCTCCCAACAATCCACAGGCACAGGTGTGACATGGACTTTACACATGATCTTTGTTAAGTCCATGTTCAACTTAAGACCTATCCATTGGGAGACACTAGTGAGGTCATTGAGCATAGTACTCAGTTCTTCCAGCGATTCTGCCATAAGGACTATATCGTCAGCAAATCAAAGGTGTGTGATGTACTCGCCATTGATGTTAATACCGTATCCTTTCCAGTCCAATAGCTTGAAAACGTCTTCCAATGCAGCGGTGAAGAATTTCGTGGATGTAACGTTACCCTGTTTTACACCTCTCTGCAGTTGAATAGGTTTCGTACTCTGCTTCTGTACTCGGATAGCCATCGTAGCCCTACTGTCACATGTCGGATAGCCATCGTAGCCCTACTCTTACATGTCTCTAGATTATTAGACAAATAGTAAACAAATTACTAAAAAAGTAAATGTGCATCGTATACGACATAGCTGTGCACACACCTCTTCTCATTGTTGAGAAGAACTTGGAGGCTTTTCGACGTGGTAAAGCCACACTGCAGCTGTATTATAGTTGTAGCAGGAATGGGTCTGCTCTCTGCTCTAACGAATTACCAGCGCACAAAAAAGTAGCTGAATAGTCGGAACGGCTTCCTAGGACCTCAAAACGTGGAGATCTGATGAATACTCGCATTCTCAAAATCGGACCGAAACTTATCACTAACTACTTTTGAAAACTATTAATTTTCAAAGCGGGAAGTTAAAAATAAAAGGACAGTGACTCGACAGCGAGCCCGCAAGTGCGAGTAAGTATGGTTTCTATTTTATTTATTTATTCCTAAATAGCAAATGTTAGGTACGTCCCACAGCTGGGCACAGTCTCCCACAAGTGTGTGTTTGCGGAATTCCATGTCCTCTGATTTTTTTTTCCTGATATTATTGCTTTTATTCACCACGTGGTAAGTAAATAATTAAAATTGCAATAAGCAATTTTATTGGTGCCGGTGGAAACGAACCCGTACTGCGAAGTTTATGGTAAGCGCTTAACCCCCGAGCAATCACGGTTCTCATTTTGTACATACAAAGTTTAAACAAAATAAAAGACTATACAATTTTTTTCCAAAATATGACTTCAAAAATAAATAGGCCTTTTACTGGTATTTTGTATAGTTGTAATGTTATGCTAAGTTGATATTTGAAAATGTGTTTGTGAGAAGACGAAGATAACGCGGCTTCCCCCGAGCTTCGTTTAATTAAATTTGCAACAACTTTATATTTTCGTCTCTTAAATACGCTAAGCGATATAATCAGCAAATCATGAGAACAGTCCGGGCTAGAAATTATTATGATATTTCTTTTTTAATAAAAAAGATTGGTCGCTCGTGAGGCCAGTGTTATAATGATTTCTTATATTTACACGAATACCACATGGAATAAAACTAATTTTACGTATTTTATTTACGTTTAATTATAACTTTTTAATTTCCGACGTTTCGTGCACTTTACAGCACTCATAGTCACGGGGGCCTGGGGTGACCATGGGTGCTGGAAAGTAAAATTTGTTTTATTCCAAATTATTTATGTGTAAATTAAATGTCATTAGTTTTAAGTCATGGTTGTTATATATCTATGGGTTCTATAACCTTTTTTACCTGACTGCTCCAGAAGGAGGGTAATGTTTTTCTAATGTATGTATATAATGTATATCTATTTCTTTAGCACGCTCTGCAGCTAAAGCCGCCTTGATGGATTTTGAGATATGGGGTGTCGTTAGGTTCGTGCTGATTGGATTGACATAGGGTATAATATTTGAAATTTGCTTTTTCAGTAGACTTTTTTCGCGGTCGAGCTATTTGAATTACTGTTGGGCAATTTACCATTGGACTTGTTGCGTTGACTTGGTTGGCGGTGACTTTTCACTTTTTATTTCAAGTAAATTCGAGTAAGTGCTAATTAAATTAGCGTTTATATATAGCTCGAAGAACAGACAACCGATGGGGAAAAAAGGCTCTCGAGTGGCGGCCTCGTACCGGCGGACGAAGTGTAGGGCGACCCCACACTAGATGGAGTGACGACCTGGTAAGATATGCAGGAAGTCGATGGATGCAGGTGGCTCAGCATCGTGCTTTGTGCATTTCTTGGGGGAGGCCTATGTTCAGCAGTGGACTTGTGAAGGGCTGTAATGATGATGATGATGATGAAATTAACGTTTGTTTTTCAGAGTAGTATTTCTCTCTTTTCTCTTTTTAAAAGAGTATTAAGTTTAGTATTGAGTTTAATATAGTATTAAGTTTAATATAGTACTGAGTTTAATATAGTATTAAGTTTAATATAGTACTAAGTTTGAAATAAATTATAATTGTACAAAACTTACTGAGCGAAAACGCTTCACAGTCTTGGGTCGAGAAAAGGGGGATGTTAGTTTCATAAAAAGGTCATCCCTCGCCGAATGTAATAAATATTGCATAATTGACTTTTGATTACTTACAACCAACTGTTGTTCTTAAAATTGTGATAAAGTGCGCGTACGTAGCTTCGATGGCTTCCTTGAGAGTCCAAGTCCAGCTCTTCATTAACTTCTTAGATATACGTAGTCCAATATGTTGATATGCGGAAGCTTATACAGCATTACATAAATACGTTATAATTATTATAAACACGTTGTTTCCCGCGATTCCATTCGCGTGGAATTTATTACGATTGGGTTCATGGATTTGAATTTTTTTTGCGTCGAACCCGAATTTTTCCTAACATAAAAGTAGCCTAAGTTACTCCTTATATTATCAGCTTTCTGCCTGTGAAAGCCTCGTCGAAATCGGTCCAGCCATTTCACGACAATATGCGAAACAAACAGACCGACAGGGGTAATATTTTGTTATAAGTACCGTATATACTTTCATATGCATTAAGTTGAAAGCTGTTATTGTGATATTACAAACAGACACTTATTTGTATATAGGTTTTTTTATAGAATGGGATGACAAACGAGCACGTAGTCCACCTAACGGTAAGTGGATTCCGTGGCCCATAAACATCTATATTTATCTTCGATTAAGAATCAAAATGCAGATGCGTTTTCACCCTGAAGTCTTCGATGGAATGCCAAGTTTCCAGTAAAAGGGTCTCCGATTCTATACACAACGCAGCACCGTTATGCTGCTATTTTACGCTGGTATACTGTGAGAGCGTCCTTACCCCGGTTGAGCCGAAAATTCGTACTACAACCATAATATAGCTGCAGCGGGGCGCTACCACATAAAGGTTATGATATATCGTATTTATATATCAGTAGCGTAATATATCGTGTTGATCGGATGCAATGAGGCCCCGAGTCACTCACCAGGGAGGTTTTATGCAATAAGTTGCAATGCAAGTAATAAGTAATCAGTATTATGATAGTTACGGTATTCAAACTAAACTCTTTCGCGGTGCAATTAGTAAGCTACGCCTACTGCAGCTATATTTGCGTTGGGTCATTTTTGGAGCTAGGAATGATCACATTTCATTTTTAACAGTGGTAGAGCCTTCAGCTTCTGCTGTGGCATGGATAGGCCGGCTCGAACCGGGGCGGTACCACGACCTCACAGAATACCAACGTAAAGTAGGAGATTTGCTTCTGCGTTTCGCTTGGTTAGTGCAGGTTACGGAGGCCCAATTCCCCCCCATAACATGGTAGCGGAATTTAAAAAGACAGAACTATCCCAGGATGGTACCTACCCCTGGTAATGGAGAATCCCTCACTGAGCATCCACGGTCAAGCTACCTTCTTCCTCAGCGTGGGTGCTCAGGCTGGCCCGCGTATTATGGGGTGGGCAAAATCCGCTCTATACTAACACTGCACGGGCAAACAGAGCAATAAAACCATGGCGACCCTGTCACTCTATCCGTGGACTTCTGCAACATCAGGGACTTCACTCGAACCTTAACGCCGTCCACTACCATCCAGAGAAATTGAAGCCGGCCTTGCTCTTTTTCGAAGTATCAGCCGGAGGTGTCCTCTTCGGCTGATACTTGGCTCTTCCCACCCGGGGTACAAATTAGAACACTTTGTGCCCCGGGCTGGAGTTTGCGTATACGTCAGAGAGGATATCTGTTCTCGACGCCTCGGCAGTCTTGAAGGTACGGACCTGTCCATCCTATGGCTGCGCGTAGACAGCGACGACCATCCCCGCGTCGGTAGGTGCCTGTATAGGTCCCATAGCGGTAATGCCGACAAAGACCGATTCATCGACCACGTCCAAATGGCTACAGATTTCTTGCTACAACAGATCCCATCCGTAGAGATCGTGCTACTTGGCGATTTTAACGCCCACCACGCTGAATGGCTCGGTTCACGTTTAACCGATCATACGTGAAGATCTGTTTATGACTTTGCCTTGGCATATGGTCTGACGCAACTGGTTACTTCGCCTACGCGGATTCCAGATGTGGAGGATCATACACCTTCCTGTTGGACCTTCTGCTGATCTCTCATCCGGACGGATATCAGGTTTCCGTCGATGTCCCTCTTGGCTCTTCGGACCATTGTCTGATCCGGAGTGTGGTGCCACTCACACTCTCCTCGCGGTTGCGTTCTGCAGGTTGCCGCCGTGTTTGGCATTACAGATCGGCGGATTGGGATGGAATGCGGTTTTTTTGCATCCTACCCTTGGGGGCGGGTTTGCTTCTGCTGACTCTGTTGTTGACTCTGTCACCGATGTGGTCCTACAGGAATGGAACTATTTATTCCATCATCTGTGGTACCCATCGATGACGGATCGCAGCCTTGGTTTGGTAGATCCTGTAAGACTGCATTACGCAGTGAGCAGGAGTGTTATCAGGCCTGGGCTGAGGCTTCGACGGCTCGGGATGTAAACACCAGCATGCTTAAAAAGAAGTATAACTTCGCCCAGGTCCTTCAAAGAGTTATTGCCAAGGCAAAGTCGGAGCACATAGGCAGAATTGGCGAGAAACTAGTTCGCCTTCCTTCGGGAACCCGTTGATTCTGGTCTCTCATCAAGGCTGTCCAAGGAATTTCTGTAAGCCATCACTACCATCTCTGTACAGGAGGATGACTCACTGGCCCACGCCGCAAAAGAGAAAGCCGACCTTTAGGCTCCCGTTTTGCGTCCAACTCGACTTTTGATGACGGGGAACACACCGCCGACCATCCCGCAGTGTGAGTTCTATGCCTGATGTGCGATTCATACAGTGCTCAGTACGCAAAGCACCTCTCCTGGACATCCAAAGTCGAGTGGGCCTGATGGAATCACGCCAATTGTGCTGAGGACGTGCGCTCCAGAGTTGGCATCGGTTCTAACGCGTCTTTTCGGTACTCCTACTCCTAGGCGTTGTCCCGAATTCATGGAAGACAGCTTCCGTGCACCGATCCCAAAAAGGTAACCGCTCTGATCCGTTCAATTACAGGCCTATCGCCATCACCTCCTTGTTCTCGAAAATAATGGAGTCCATTATTAACTGCCAGCTCATGGTAGAGCCACGCGGCAGCTTTTGCTGTTGCATGGATGGGGCGGCTCAAACCGGGGTTGTACCACGACCTCACAGAATACCAGCGTGAAGTAGAGGCTTACTTCTGCATTTCGCCTGGTGAGTGCAGGTGGCCGGAGGCCCATCCCCCTATCAACATGGTAGTGGAATTAAACGAAAGACTACCCCAGGAGGTACGAGCATCCCTGGAGAATCCGTCGCTGAGCATCCACGCCTATGCTACCCTACTTTTCTGAGCGTCGGTGCTCAGGCTGCCCCGCGTATTCTGGGGCAAATTCCGCTCAAGACGAAACCTGCTCGGGGCATGCGGAGCAAAATGACAAAGGCAACCCCGCCACGCTTTCTGTGGATTTCTGCAATATCAGGGGACTTCATTCAAACCTTAACGCCGTCCACTACCATCTGGAGACGGCAAAGCCGGCCTTGCTCTTTCTAACCGAGACACAGGTGTCCTCTCCGGCTGATACTGTATCTGCTGGCGCCAGCAGAGCAGAGCACTGGCGGAGGCAGTGGAGTCAAGGAGAGGCTTTGGCCGTTAGTTTGGACGTAGCGAAGGCCTTCGATCGGGTTTCGCACAGCGCTTCTTTCGAAGCTCCTTCCCATAGAATTTGTTCAATTTCAAAAATCACCAGTTTTCTTGCAGATCGGAGCATCAAGGTCGTAGTAGACGGTGCATGCTCCGATTACAAGCCATTAACGCTGGTGTTCCACAAGGCTGCGTGCTATCACCAACGCTGTTTCTTCTGCATATCAATGATATGTTGCAAACCGGTAACATTCATTGCTATGCAGACGACGGCACTGGTGATGCTTTGTACACCGGCCGTGACAATATTTCTCGGAAAACGTCGCTGAGTACCGGAACAAACTTGTGTCTGAAGTCGAGACTTTGTTGAACAAAATCTCAGACTGGGGCGACTAAATCTAGTCCAGTTTAATCCCCAGAAGACACAAATTTGCGCGTTTACCGCTAAAAGGAACCCTTTGTCGTATGTCCCCAGTTTCAAGGCACCTCTTGTTGCCTCAGCCAGTATCGGAATCCTCGGCGTTGACATATCGAGTGACGTGAAGTTTCGTGGTCGTTTGGAAGAGAATGCCAAATTGGCCTCTAAAAAGCTTGGCGTGCTCAGTAGAGCGGGCGGTATTTCATGCCGGCACACCGCCTGCAACTTTACAAGGTGCAGGTTCGGCCTCACATGGAATACTGTTCCCATCTCTGGGCAGGGCTCCCCAGTGCCAGCTCCTTCCACTTGACCGCATTCAGCGCAGAGCGGATCGAATCGTCGATGACGGAGTTCTTTCCGATCGACTTGACTCACTAGCACTGCGTAGAGACGTTGCATCTCTTTGCGTATTTTGTCGCATGTACCACGGGAGTGCTCTGAGGAATTGTTCGACCAATTCCAGCCGCTCAATTTCACCATCGCACATCGCGGAAAACTCGCGATACCATCCATACCATCTGGATGATTGGCGGTCCACTACTGTGCGATTTAGAAGATGTTTTCTCGCACAACTTCCTTATGGAACCGATTACCACCAGCGATTTTCCGGACCGATACGACTTAGGGACCTTCAAGGAAAGAGCCTACTCCTTTTAAAGGTCGACAACGCATCTGCAATTCCCTGGTGTTGCAGTTGTTCATGGGCCGCGGTAGTCACTTAACATCAGGTGGATATATCCATACTAAATACTCCTATAAAAAAAACTTTCTATTTTATTTGCGTATACTGGGTGATTTTAATAAAAACTAAAACTTGGGGAATTTCAATATACGCTTACGTAAGACAGAAGACGGCAAATATTAGACATTATGTGTCAGTAAAAATTGTTGGTAGTCATCGACTGCGCTTCCTTATTAGACCAAGTAAGCATCTGGGTACCACGCAAATTCTACCAAATCTAACCTGTAGCAACACCCAGAGCTAACACTATATATCATCGCAACTCTTTTTATTCGCGCAAGTAACTTTTTCAACAATCTCTCGTTAGTTAACAACACCTTGTAAATATGTCGGACTGAACTTATAAATTTACAGCCACAAATGTTTAAGGGCTTTTTTGTAATTTTTTTTTGATCGATTTTGTTTTGAGGAAAAGTTTGTGTGGTCGGTAGAGATTAAAATTTCCGTATGCGAATATAGCTAAGTAAATTTTAAATTTTGTAATAAATGAAATGTATCAAAGCTTTTGGTGCTCTGAATAAAATAATATTAATAATAATTTATTAAATTTTAAACTTGTAAAAACATACAGAAAAAAATTCTTACATGAAATAGCAATAAAATTAGGTGAAAACACTAGTGAGGGTGACGTCCTGTTCTCCTTGCTAGACTATGAAATAGCCTGTATTAAGGAGATTCAGTCCCTCAGACAATAGTAATAACGAAATACTTTCCTAGCTGCAGCACATTCAGCTGCGAAGTACTTAGTCACATAAATTTATATGATAGATACATAAATTTTGTAGCTCACTAAAATACATCACATTAAATTTCATTCAAAATCAGGAAAATAACACTTTGCAGTATTTTTGCCCGTAAACAGTACTCTGTTGATGAGCATAACTCTTAAAGGGTTTAGTATTATCACCACACTTGGAAGGCTGATTGGATATCTTAGTTCTTAGTACCAGACTTCAAGACCCTTTAACACTGTTCCCTGTAGTAGGTCTAGATATTACAGGTCATATGAATGTGATGGTTATAACACCATTTGTGATCATTATTGGTCTTGTAAAGGGTTGTGACGACGAAGAAGAAGAAGATGATGATAATGATGCCATTCCTATTAACCGTTAACAAAATTCCTACAGCAATAACTGACTCGAAAATTTTAGGTCGAGTCTAAGCGCAAAAATCACAG
Source organism: Parnassius orleans (assembly GCA_029286625.1). Lineage (NCBI taxonomy): Eukaryota > Metazoa > Arthropoda > Insecta > Lepidoptera > Papilionidae > Parnassius > Parnassius orleans. The sequence continues at coordinate 203,211 of JAGSMP010000692.1, forward strand.
TAGGTGAGCAACCCGTGTTTGATTCCCGCCATCACCAATAAAATAGTTAAAATGCAATTTTAAGGCCCTAAGAGCAGGTGAAATACCTAAATTCTTGGATATTTAAGTAAAAAAAATCACAATAACTGTTCATTTAATCCGCAAAGAAAAAATACAGCGTGACAGAAGAGGATTCAATAAACGTTCTTAATTGAATAAAATTGCTTTTTTGTTCACTCCTTATTAGAAAAAAAAATCCCCAAACAATACCTATCTTTGTCACATTTTGCAAAATTTCTCCAAAACGGCACAAGCTCTTTAAATAGTTTCTACACTAAAAGAAAGGTCTTAAACATATTAATATTTTAATTGAGAGTTTTAGTTTTATTCCCCGTTTCCTCGAGAAATTATAATTTTCCCCAAAATGGAATATATTCGCGCGAGCGTGCCTGCTCCGTCGCCCTGTAATCCCCCGCGAGCTCTGTCGCAGTTCGTTTTTGGACATCGTCGAGGGTGGACTGCGCGTCAGTGTTGGAGCGACTTCGTTCAAATTATTTTAATATTTTAGTTTTATAAGAGTTTATACTTAATTATAAATATTTTTATGAATAGAAATACTTAATCTAGTTAATATCTGTACATTGGTAACTGGAAATATTGTTTTCTAAATAAATTAATTTTTAAAGCGCCCAAGGAAGAAGAAATTTCGCAGCGACGATGATTAGTGAATTCCACATCTAAATTATATAAAAAAGAATTTTTCCATTTTTATATAATTTAGATGTGGAACGACCAACATGCTCTCGTTACTTAGGTTTCGATAGTTTTAATACCTATGTTTTTTTTTTTTTTTTATAGGATCGGATGACAAACGAGCACACAGTCCACCTGATGGTAAGTGGTTGCTGTGACCCATAGACATCTACATCTATCTTCAATAAAGAATCAAAATGCAGATGCGTTGTCACCGTGAGGACTAAGATGGAATGCCTCTTTTCCAGTAAAAGGGTCTCCGGTTCTCTACACTCACCATACGAAACACAGCAGCGTTAAGCTGCTATTTTACGCTGGCATTCTGTGAGGCGTGGTCCTACCCCAGTCGAGCCGACCCATTCGTGCTACAACTATACCAGTAATATAGCTGAAGCATGGCTCTACCACGTATGAAAATAATTTTATTGTTGCATATTTTTATTAAGTAGGTGATACTGAATTTATAATTATGAATTACAATAAAACGCTGTTTTTATGAGTATGACTTTAATAGAACATTTTGAGGAGGAAATCTAGACACAGGTACTTATATTTAGGTAGACTTTCATAAAATTAAATCAAACAATTTAAATAAAAATGGTGCATACATATACACTCTTGGGTTGATGTTTTCTTTATATGTTAGACAAACCATCATCTGAAAATGTAAACATTTTAAATTGGACAGGGTTTCTCTGTGATAAAGTTAGAAATGAGGATATCCGTAGTAGAACCAGAGTAACTGACATAGCCCAACGGATTATTAAAGTGAAATGGCAATAGGCTGGCCATATAACTTGGAAAACCGATAAACAATAGGAAGAAAGGTTCTCGAGTGGCAACCTCGTACCGGTAATCGAAGTGCAGGCCAGCCTCCCACTATGTGGAGGGACGACATGGTAAGATATTCAGGAAGTCGATAGATGCAGGTGACTTAGAACCATGCTTTGTGGCATTCTTTGGGAAGGCCTATATCTATATCTATATATGTATATAGGCCTTGTGAAGGGCTGTAATGATGACGATAATGAAGTCAAATGTACTTACTACGAATACTCAATCTTTATTACTCTTCAGGTATTCTCATACGCTTTTCTTCACACACACACAAATTGGTCGCAAATAATACTTACCTACTACTATTAGGCAAGAGTGAATTGGCTTTTGTTAAGTCAGTGCGCTTCACCATCTTAGGCTACATAACCACTTACCATCAGGTGGGATTGTAGTTGCTTTACTACTTGCTGGGTAAGAGTAGTAAAAAAGGAAAGAAATTTACCCTGTGAAAGTTTGCATGTAGATATATTTTTTCTAACCAACCATAAAAATGTATTAGGTGTGATGGAAATATGTATATAAGAATAAAGGTTATCTCACACGGGACAGTAATAATATAATATAATATCTTCCAGTATCTGCGCATAAAATCTTTTAAAATCTCTGAATTCCGATGTTCATTTTAAGAGGCTGAATAGAGCCACATTGATCTACATGGGGATCGTTTTGTAAATTCACATCGTTATCGAAAAAATTGTACTTACAATTGACCGCATTTCGGGTGGCGGTTTGCAAAACACGATTCCACAAAATCACTCAATAGAAAATAATTGCAAAGTAGCTTCTGAAAATACTTAAATTTTCAACTTTCTCAGATTTCAATAAAATAATGTTGAGTATAATAAGTACCCGTGTAGTGGCGGGTAAGAATACCCACTACCCCATATCTTCCCGTGGGTGTCGTAAGAGGCGACAAAGGAAACGGATACAGAAGATGGGCAGCAGCATCTTTCTGATAAAAGCCAAAAACAATAAAAACTGCGGTTGCCAACCCGCTCGCCAAGCGTGGCAACTATGGCAATATACCCCATGAGCGACGACACAAATAAACGGCCCCAGTCCGGGCGGCCCCGCTATTCCTGGCTACGGTGGCGACCATGGCAACGGCGGGGCAGGGGATGCTAAGAATCTCCGGTGGAGGTTCGGTTGCCACCTACGACGACACGACCTGGCAACATATAACGCACGCACCCTGAGGACTGACGAGAAGATCCTAGAGCTGGAAGAAGAGATAGATAAGTTACGTTGGAATATAATAGGACTATCCGAGGTCCGAAGAGAGGGGAGGACACGGTAATCCTCGATTCCGGCATCTTATTCTATCACCAGGAGGGCGACCATCTGTCCCAAGGAGGTGTCGGATTTATCGTCCACAAGTCTCTCGTTAACAACGTTGTTAAGATCGGGAGTGTGTCGACGAGGGTTGCGTACCTTATACTCAGAATCACCAAACGGTATTCGCTGAAGGTCATACAGATTTACGCACCGACCTCGGCACACCCTGATGAGGAGGTGGAGGAAATGTATGAGGATATCTCTAGAGCCATGCATTCCTCCAAACCCACTATACGGTGTTAATGGAGACTTCAACGCAAAACTAGGCACAAGAGAGAGCGGTGAGCTGAAAGTAGGAAATTTGGAATAGGGCAACGGAACCAGGGCCAGCAGCTGGCCGACTTTATGGAGAAAGAGGACTCTTTATGATGAACTCTTTCTTCCAAAAGCGGCCCCACAGAAAGTGGACCTGGTCGAGCCCCGACGGTTTGACAAAAATGAGATTGACTTCATTATGACGACCAGACGACAACTGTTCAGTGATGTCTCAGTGATCGCAAGGGTGAAAACTGGCAGCGACCACCGAATGGTGAGAGGCATACTGAACCTAAACGTTAAGTTGGAGAGGTCACGTCTAATGAAGTCAACGCCCGTCCCCTCGTGCTCTAATCCAAAGTCCCGAAAACTTTCAGCTCGAATTACAAAATCGTTTTCAGTGCCTAGAAGTTTGCAATGAAGTGGACGATATGAATGACAAGCTTGTAAACTGTCCATGCGGTCGGAGCTAAGTTCTGTAACACCCGTCGCAGAAGAACACAAAACTTTCCGATCACACTCTTAATCTAATGGTTGTTAGACGGGAGATGAAGCTGCAGTCTTCAACAGATTTGACAGTATACAGGCAACTGAATAGACAGATCTCAAATGCATGCGGCGGGATTTGCGCAACTTCAATACAGCTCGTATTGAAGAAGCGATCGAGCGGAACCAGGGCTCCAAAGTCTTTGCCAGAGATCTGTCTACCAGAAAGAGCCAACTGTCGAAGCTGAAGACCGATTGTGGCAGCATCTTCCGGGACACCTGAGATTTTGAGGAGATTGAGAGGTTCTATGGGCAGCTGTACACGTCATCGTTGGAGCCACACGCAAGTGTCAGTAACGATCCAAGAGCAAGTCTTATCCGACACTATTCCGATGATATCCCGGACGCGAGATTAGAATGGCCTCAGCACCTTAAAACGGCAAGGCCCCAGGCGAGATGGAATTACAGCGGAGTTTCTGAAAGCGGGTGGAAAACCGGTACTTGAAGTCCTTCAGAAGCTCTTTAATTCCGTCCTCCATGGTGGCATTACACCGGAGGCGTGGAGCAGAAGTGTAGGTGGTCTTGTTCTTCAAGAAAGGCGACAACGCCCCTTGAAGAACTACAGACCGATTTCCTTCTGAGCCGCGTCTACGTGCTGTTTTCGAGAGTCATTATGAATCGTCTCGCATGCAGACTCGACGACTTCCAGCCTCCCGAACAAGCCGGTTTCCGAAAGGCTTTAGCACCATAGACCACAAACATACCCTTCGGCAAATTGTACAGAAGACCGACGAGTACAATCTGCCACTTTGCCTTGCGTATGTGGACTATGAGAAAGCCTTTGATTCCGTCGAAATCTGGGCGGTGCTGCAGTCCTTCAGCGGTGCCAAGTGGACTGTCGGTATATCGAGGTGCTGAAGTGTTTGTACAGTAGAGCTACGATGGCTATCCGAGTACAGAACCAGAGCATGAAACCTATCCAACTGCAGAGGTGTAAGACAGGGTGACGTAATATCCCCGAAACTCTTCACCGCTGCATTGGAAGACGTTTTCAAGCTACTGGACTGGAAAGTATACGGTATTAACATCAATGGCGTGTACATCACTCACCTTCGATTTGCCGACGATATAGTTCTTATGGCAGAATCGCTGGAGGACCTAAGCACTATGCTCATGACTCAATAGTGTCTCCCAACGGATAGGTCTCAAGATGAACATGGACAAAACAAAAATCATGTTTAATGTCCATGTCACACCTATGCCGGTAGTTGTTGGGAGCACTAAGCTCGAAGTTGTTGATGAATATGTTTACCTGGGACAAATAGTCCGACTAGGTAAGTCCAACTTCGACCGAGAGGTCAATCGACGGATTCAACTCGGCTGGGCAGCGTTCGGGAGATTACGACCCATCTTCTCGTCAGGCATACCTCAAAACCTCAAAACTAAATTGTACAACCAGTGCGTGTTGCCAGTGATGACATATGGAACTGAGACGTGGTCCTTCACTGCTGGCCGTATGAGGAAGCTCAAGGTCGCTCAGCGAGCTATGGAGAGGGCTATGCTCGGGGTTTCTCTGCGTGATAAACTTAGAAATGAGGATATCCGCAGTAGAACCAGATTAACCGACATAGCCCAAAGGATTAGTAAGCTGAAGTGGCAATGGGCCGGCCATATAGCTCGAAGAACCGACAACCGATGGGGAAGAAAGGTTCTCGAGTGGCAGCCTGTACCGGCAGGCGAAGTGTAGGGCGTCCCCCCACTAGATGGAGTGACGACCTGGTAAGACATGCAGGAAGTCAATGGATGCAGGTGGCTCGGGACCGTGCTTTGTGGCATTCCGTGGGGGAGGCCTATGTTCAGCAGTGGACTTGTGAAGGGCTGTAATGATGATGATGAATGATGATAATGAGTACTATTATGTCTCACATGTTAATAAAGCTATTGGACTATTTATGGAACGAAGTTCCTGATTGGACGGTACTAATTTGACGGATGGGGCCTAGGCGTGAAAAAGTGTAAGATTTTTCCGTCACGACCCCCTTTCTTTAGTGCGAACGAGATAGAATAATATCCATCTCCCTCGTACTTTTTTTATCTTGCCATGAAAGAAATATTATTTTAAATGACGCTTCGTTTTAATAGACGCTAGTAATTCATTTATTTGCATTTGTAAATCAATAATATATTACGTTTATCAATAATAATATACTACGAAAGGAACTTCGTTCCAACCGAGTGTTCCACGACACTCACGCATGTTTTTTTAATAAAGTGATTTTACTTTAATTTAAATAATTTATTTTGTCCATCTATATCAAGTAGCGTTTTTTCTGACACTCCTATTGAATTTGACAGTGCTCGCTGAAATTCAGCGTCTCTAGACGGATCTGAATCGCGCGCTGACCTGGCTGTTAAGATATTGCAAAAATAATCGAAAATATTTAGGTATTTTTACTTTCATGCCGAAGACTACTATTTTCTACTATTTTATTACGGTCAAATAATATTTAATACGGTTGTAAAGCAAGTATTTACAAATGTTTTCATTATTTTGTTATTCAATTGTTTACAGTTATTATCACATCTTAGCTTACATTAGAAATTCTCGGTGGGATGCGATGTATAAATAGGTACCTTATTTTCGTCAACTACTATAATATATATATTTGTATTTTTTTTACTAGTGGAGCTAAAAAACAATCTTAAAAATGTTCAATGAATTTAAAAAAAAATTAACTACCAATAATTATTTGATTTTCAGTCGGTGTTTTACATTTGAAGATCAGTTATAAAGAGCCGTTAATGGGACATTTTGCTAAAACGAAACCTATCCTACCCAATTTTTACGATGTTCATCAGCAACATTCTTAGTTTTGGATAAAACAAGCCTTGCCAATTTCAAAGAAACACGACATTGTTCATATTGAAAGAAATGGACGTCATTACAAGATTTCTATGTAAAACAAAGGCTACCGATGGGACTTATTAAAAAGTTCAAATTTTTATTTTTATTAATTCGAGACTAAAATAAATGTGAAAGGGCTTTTATCTGCAATAATAATTTTCATCAAAAATAGCATAGACTTATAAAAGTCATACACAGGGTCAATCATACTAAAGATGATCAATTGTACTATAAAATATTTAATGGACTATTTCCAGTATAATGACCCAAATATCATTAAAAGTTTTATCAGATGGCTAAATGATTAACTATCATATTATGATAAGGTCATGCTTATAAAAAGCTGCAAGAAATTTAAAATCACGGACCTCTTGGTTTGTTTTACTTTTCACTTAATTAGCGAAAAACAAGATGGACTGATCTCAAAGTGTACTTTCTTGTGTAAAAAGTACTATTTAGAATTTTATGCAAATGATAATTAAAGTTTCTATGTAAATAAGTGTAACATAGCAGGTATTATATTCATTAGTAGCTACCATCCATATTTGGAACAATTTTCTGCAGCACTACGCCTACGAAGTATTTCAAATAAGAAATACCAAAGCCAGCATCATTTTCTGTACAGAAACCGGCAAAGTGTTGCTCAAGGCACTATGAATAAAGCAGCTGATAAAAATGTAACACTCATAACTGTTAAAAAAATTGTTACCGCAAATGGTCTTATCGAAAAAAACTATTCCGCCGTGTCAGGTGCAGGAGCTATTATTAGAAGGAGAAGAGGTAAAATTTTGTTTTAGAGATGCGCAATCAATATTGTTTTGTCTGCAATTGTGCATAAAATTAAAATAAAACTTCATCCAAAAAGCACAACTGGCATTATACTCAGACCCATCAATTGGTATGGAATTTTTTACTATTTAATAAAATCAAAAATGTAGATCTGTATGTCTATACATACATATAATGTTTTATGGCTACTTAGTAACTGACGGCAACTCAGTACCTATATAACATCTTACAGTCACGCTGAAACTAAGAGGAGAGTATCACTGTAGAAAGCGTAATAATTTATTGCGAAAATTTTGTGATAAAATTTAAAAAAAAAATTACAATCTTATCCAAGATACCCAATACGTTACAAAAACAATATAACAAATAATAAACTAATGAGTTTGCGTCAGTTTTTAAAAAGGTTACAAGATATAACAAAAAGAAACAAAAATAAATGTCAGAAAAGTTCAGGATCTAATTGACGATATACAGCTAACACTTAATCACGCTTTTGGAAACCACGCCAGTTGTAAACAATACTTCTGTGAAAAATGTTGTACACAAGAGAATTAAGAACAGACAAAATCTTTCTTTACAAATTTCCGCCGAGTTGTAAGTAAAAGGCCAAATAGGCCATGTGCCAATTTAATTAAATATATTTTATATGAGGTGATCTTGACTACGTTTCATCAATTAACTATTGATAAAAATGAGAACAGCAATTTTACAATTGGTGGTGCAAAGGCGCTATCATAGTAATTCAGGAGGAATAGTCGGTGACCTACCCGATAGCTCAGCTATTTTCTGTGCGGCTGCTGGTCTTTTCTTTTGCTTGCACCACTCACTCGACAATAGTTTTCTAAATATAATTTATACGAACAGTTCACAATTACGCGGGGCTGGATATATTTCACAGCGGGTTAATGACAGGCGGTGTCCGATGTTATTCGTAAGTGATCCGGAAACGAATTGAAAAAACGGTCGTTGTCTTTTGTTTTCTAGTCGCAGCGCATGCTATCTCTTTTCACCGACTCTTTAGGATAAGGAGTGAGAAAGGGATGATAAATAATGAACATAATTATATGATGATACTTTGATGTGATTTGCGTATTCACTCAATTTTAAAATATGTGCGAGAACGGCGTTAACAACAATTGTGTTTATAAGAAATACTATCAGTTGAACCTTGCAGCTTGTTCATTATTTTTATTATAAATATCTGTAAATGTATATATTATTAATAAATAATTCCCATAATATTTTGTATTATTTTTTATTTTGCCTTATCTTAAACGTTCTAAACTCTATAGAAAATGTGGCGTATGACATCACTGACAATCACTAGAACATTTTATCTATGTACAAAGATGTTTTACATGATCTTTCGTGGCTTCCTCATGATTTTTTTTTCAGCATTAGGTATCCTTCTGTATCTGAAACGAATATGAATATGAATATTGCATATGTATACGATACAAAAGTAAAGTAGCAGGCTATATAAGTCCCTCTGCTGGGCACAGGAATCTTCTTATTTCTGAAAGGGTTTTAGGGCAAGAAAATGTCCGCCGCGCTGCCCCAATGCGTGTTGGCAAACTTCACATGCCTTCGAAATTTTTTTTCTTATTCCTCAGACATGCAGGTTTCCTTACTATGTTTTCCTTCACCGCCGAGCACGTGCTAAATCAGCACTTAAATTGCCATTAAATATTTAATTGGTGCTGCCGGGGTTCAAACCCGGGAGAAACTTACAGCGAGCGCTTAGACCCAGAGCTACTAATACGAAACAAATAAATACGATTCAAGAAATATAATAAAAACTCTAACGTACTTAAAACTTAAACACTTGATAGCTCGTGATGTCTACCGAAAGAAGCTACAGCACTATTGAAGATGCTTAACCGTGACATAACTCTCGTAATGTTCTCCAAACCACGTAATGTTCTCCAAACCAAATCTCGGTCACGGCTGCCAGTCTCAACGGAGACTAGCCATCTGCGCAAGACAGGATTATAGTGCACAATCGCTTGCGCGAGCACAGGTGCACCCTCTATTCCCCACTTTCATTGTCCGATGGGACGGCAATCCGGTACAACCGGCGAGGGATAAGGCGCTGGACCAACGGCATTACGTCCTTGTTGAGGCACGGGGTTGAAACACCGCCAACTTCCTGTCTCCGGGCTCCGAACTCCTCGATTTTGACCCGATACGGGATGCAAATCGATCAGCAGTTGCATTTTCTACCACTAGGCAAATGAGGCAGTCAAAGTATAATATACATACATACATTGTTAACAAGAGACTGATGATCATTTGTGAGAAGTGTCTTCATATTTTGTAAAATGTATTGATGATTCAAAATATCAATTTTAGTTTAATCTATACATATAATAAATCTTGTGCGGGACAAGTGAAAATAGTGAAATATAGACACTGATAGAACAATGCATAAATAGTGATAAGCGTTTGATATTATAGTTTAGTGAATTATCGTTATAGTTTAAAGTTTTATGTTATAATTTTATGGTAGAATTAGTTTTAAGTTATGTATTGAATTTACAACTTTAATTTAGAAATGTGTAGCTTTAGAAATATATGACTTTAATAAATAAAACAACACAATTGTTACGCGACTCAGCAAGGTAATAACATAGCATCATGCCTTGCCTCTCGCGCCGCGCTCTGATTGGTCGTTGCATTCCCCGTCTCATGTACCGTATTTGTCGACCTAATCGAGGGCGTATAAAAGAGGGGCCATTTCGTCGATCGACACAGTCGGCGGCCAGCTACATAGGAAGAAAACTCCAAATATACAAGAAAGAAGATCTCAGGTTTTATTCCCACCAACCCAGCATACAAATGAGCCTATAGGGCACATTTAATGGTCCTTCGTTAGCCGAATATTGTGGGGAATAATTACCTGAAGACTTGAATAAAAATAGTACTATAACGAATTAAGAAGACAAATTATTTGAAGAAAATCAGCTGACAGCATGGCCGTTACGCGCTCCGAGGGAAGGGGCAGCATAAGCCGTCGTCGTCCGAGGCTACTACCTCGGCGGCCGGTACCAGTGCGGAAGCCAGTACGGAATCGACAGCTACAGGGACGACCACCACGGAGACTTCGGAACATACAGACACATCCGCGGCAACTGATCCATCCACCGTGACTTCCGCTACCACAGCAACTACCTCGACCGCCGCCACCTCCGCCTCGGCCGCAACCGCCCCCCTCACCTCCGCCTCCCACCGCCCCTCGCCCACCCCGCCCGCCGCCGCTCTTCCGTAACACCTTCCGCGGCGACGACGCTAACTGCGGGTGCGAAGGCCAAACAGCTGATGAAGCCGCCCGCTACTGTCACCAGAGCAACTCGCCAAGAAACGGAAACCTCTACAGTGAAGCGAGCTATAAAAAGCACCGCTGGTCCGTCGAAGCAAACCGAACTACAGGACCCCCGCCCGCCCAGCAAGAAGGGAGGAGGGGGGGATCTACGCGCAGTAGAACAAAGCAACTCAAGCTTGCAAAGGCGAAGGAAGATTTGCTACGTCAAGTGGAATTAGCTGCAGCACGCCTAGCTGCCTTGGAAAAGGAAGACTCAGAAGAAGAAGAAGATGACGTCTCCCTCTACTCGAAGTCAGAAGTTAATGCAAGAGTGGACAACTGGTTGGAAAATCAAGTGAATTGTACGATGTTAGCAATCACCAAAGAACCTCACCATCACATAGAAGAACCAACAACCGCCCACATAGAAGAACCAACGACCGCCCACATAGAAGAACCAAGGCCGGCGAAGCATGAAGAAACACGTCAGTCACCGGCGGGAGGTCAAACCGACGTAGCCCTCCTAGCTGAAGCCATCACTCGGGCTGTCAGCGCCGCCCAACGACCTAAGTTCATCGAGTTACCATTCTTCAATGGATCTCATCAAGAATGGCTGCCCTTCCGCGCCGCCTACTACGAAACAGAAGCGATGTTCAGCACAGTTGAAAATACAAACCGACTCAGAAGAAACCTAAAAGGGAAGGCCAAAGAAGCAGTTGAAGGCCTACTTATGACCAACGCACACCTGGTTGAAGTAATGAAGACTTTGAGTCAAGATTCGAAGGCCAGAGTCAATAGCCATGCTGGAGATGGAGACGCTTGAGGTCTGCCGCGCCTTACTGAGTCACCGAGGACATCTGCATATTCGCCACCAAGATCTCTAACGTAGTGGCGACACTGAAGACTTTGGATTGTTTTAACTACATGTACAATCCTGAACTCGCGAAGACAATAGTAGACAAACTGACGCCAACTCTGCGATACAGATACTACGACTCTCAGCCAGGCAGCCACGTGAAGACCCTTGCCTCATCAAGATAGAAAAGTTCTTCAAAAGGAAGCAGAATTGTGTGGACCCCTACGCTGCCCGAACAGATGGCAGCACCTACTACAGCCGCACCACAAAGGAAGACTCAAAGGGTCAACAATGACTGAGAAGACACACATACCAAGGTGCGTCATGTGAAGATATGGGGCACACCAACGCAACAGAATGTGAACAATTCAAGAAGTTAGATGCAAACGCAAGATGGGACATGGCCAAGTCCAAGCGCCTTCTGCTTCAGGTGTCTTCGTTTTAGGAACAAGACACACCACTGCCGACCCAAGTCATGTAATGTCAACAGCTGCAAGTACTCATCACAAGATGCTGCACTACGAAAAGAAGTCAGAAGATACAGAAGTAAAAGAAAATCAAGAGGCAACAGAGGTCATCAACTCAACTTGGACCGTCAAGAAGCAATCATACTTGAAAATCCTACCGATCCAGGTGAAAGGACCAGAGCTGTCAACACCTTCGCGTTGATGGACGATGGGTCAACAGTCACGCTAGTCGACGATAGCATAGTAACAAGCGTAGGAGCAACGGGCCCCATAGATCCACTGAAGATAGAAACCATCAACGACAAGAAAGTATCAGAGTCAGCATCAAGGAGAGTCACCATCAAACTGAAGGGCTCAACGATCATGAAGAGCAAATACAAGCACGCACAGTGAAGAACCTGCAAGTCTCATCTCAACGGGTTCCACAGGAGCTAGTGGAAGAGTGTCAACACCTCTGACATCCAAGAACATCTCACATATGCAAACGCGAAGCCGCGAGTACTGATCGGTCAAGATAACTGGCATCTCTCTAACATCAGAAGTAAGAAGAGGAGACAAGAACCACCCAGTGGCATCCCTCACGCCACTAGGTTGGGTAACCACGGAAGCCAGACACGAAGCTTCGGACAGACGATCGATTTCGTGTCACATATCGCAGAGAATCCAGACGAAAATCTAGAAGACCTCGTGAAGCGATACTGAGATGGACGCGTCTGCATAAAACCCAAGAGACCGAAGACTGATCCAGAAGAACAAGCACTTCGTATCTTGAAAACACCACAACGAAGATAGAAGAAGGAAGATTCCAGACCGGTCTTCTCTGGCGCAAAGACGATGTCAAGTTACCAGACAACTACGAAAACTCACTGAAGAGGCTCTTCAATATAGAAAAGAAAATCGATCGTGACCCCACATTGAAGAAAAAGTACATGGAACAAATGGACGCTCTCATTGTAAAGGGGTACGCCGAACCTGCCCCAAAACAGAAGACAGCGGGCAAGACTTGGTACCTACCTCACTTCGCAGTAATCAACCCAATGAAACCAGAGAAACTACGGGTGGTGCATGATGCCGCAGCCAAGACCAAAGGGGTGGCACTTAATGACATGCTACTAAAAGGTCCTGACCTACTACAGTCGTTACCAGTGTCATGCGCTTCCGACATGATCGCCGTTACGGCGGACATCAAGGAGATGTTCATGCAAGTCAAGCTGCGAACACAAGACAGGGATGCATTGCGTTACCTGTGGCGTGGGAATCGACGAGACAACCATCCTCCGGAAGAATACAGAATGACATCCTTATCTTCGAGCGTCAAGTTCACCTTCGACAGCAATCTACGTCAAGAACCTGAACGCCAAACAGCACGAGGAAACTCACCCAGAAGCCGCAGCTGCCATCATACAGAAGCATTACGTCGACGACTACTTGACAGCTTCAGAAGCCTCGAAGACGCCAAACGCATCACGAAGAGTGTACGACGTGCACATGAAAGCCAGCTTCGAGTTGAAACAGTGGAATCGAACTCAGCGTCACCCTAGAAACACTTGGAGAAGACAACCAAACAGAAGACATGGAACTCTACAAAACAGAAGAAAAGACTGAACGAGTTCTGGGTGTTGTCTGAAGATCAACTCAGACGAGCTCACCTTCAATCTCAACTTATCCAGAATACCTCAACGCTCATAGAAGGCAAACAGCCGACGAAAAGGGAAGCACTGAGAATAGTGATGTCACTCTTCGACCCACTGGATTCGCCTCGCCTATTACAATCAGGGCAAAACAACCTCCAGGAAGTCTGGCGCAGAGGAACAGCATGGGACGACAAGATCGACGATGACCTGGCAGAGCAGTGGAAATGTGGATGAAGCATCTAAAAGGTCTCCACGAGGTAGCAATGCGGCAATATCTTTACTACAGCGACGCCGCCTCTAGAACTCCACGTCTTCAGCGATGCCAGCGAGTCAGCCTACAGCAGTAACAGCAGACGGCGAGGTCCACCTATCCCTCATCATGGCCAAAGCAAAGGTAGCACTGTTAAAATTGACGTCCATCCCAAGGCTGGAGCTACAGGCAGCAGTCATGGGCACCAGACTCGCAGAAACAGTGGTCGAAGAAACGAGAGGAAACCTGACCGCAAAGTATTCTGGACGGACAGCAAGACAGTACTAACTGGATAAGGACAGGATCACGTTCATACAAAACCTACGTAGCTCATCGTCTAGCAATAGAAGAGAATTCAAAAGTCAACGACTGGCGCTGGGTTCCGACAAAGCTAAATGTGGCGGACGACGCCACGCGGGACGTACCAACAGCATTTAATAAAGACCACCGATGGTTCAAAGGGCTGACTTTATACCTAACAGAAGACTCCTGGCCGACGGAAACCACAAGAGCAACAACGGAAGAACCTTCCGATGAAGAGAAACACATCATGTGAGCGACAAAAGAAGATTGAAGCTTGCTGAGGGTCTACCTGATCCAGCGAAATTCTCCAGCTGGGACCGACTCGATATTCAACACACGTTGCAGAACACGTGCAATTCTCTGCAGAGCCACCAAACAAAGAGTCAACTACAGAAGAACAAAGAAGAATAAAGAGGCTGATCCCGCTTGGAAGAAAAACAAATTCACAGCAAAATATCAGACGCCCACGACGACGAAAAAGCGGTCGCCAGAAGACATGAAGCTGCTGACGGTCACAGCCGAGCTGCTTAAAACAGCTGAAGAACTCCTGATGCGATCCTTCCAAGAAGAATCCTTTGCGGAAGAAATAGACAGCCTAAACAGCGGAAAGCCGATCAACAAAGAAAGCCGTCTTCGCCAGCTCAGCATCGAGTCAATAAACGGCGCACTACGACTTAGAAGCCGTATTCGGGCGGTCGGCGACATGGAGGATCATCATACGGTCAAGCTCTGGGTGCAGGCTATACATCGTCAACTCCATCATGCAGGTAGAAGCCACAGTCAACGAGTGCAGACAGCAGTATTGGGTACTAAGACTGCGACCTATCGCACGCACAATACTACGTAGATGCCTATTCTGCAGAATGAAGACGCAAGTACCGCCGCATCCGAGAACCGGGGACCTACCAGCATGTCGCTTAGCTCATCACAAACGCCCTTCACCTTCACCGGGGTCGACTATTTTGACCCTCTCGGTGACCGTCGGACGAACTCGACAAAAAGATATGTGGCTATCTTCACATGTCTCACGACGCGAGCCACATCTGGAAGTCGCCGGATCACTTAGCGCCGACCCGCAGTAATGGCAATAAGGCGAATGATTGCTCGGCGAGGCTGCCCAACTGAAATATGGTCAGACAACGGCACCAACCTGAAGGCCGCCGACAAGGAACTACGACAGGCGGTCAACGCGGCGACCGCAGAAGAAGCAGCAAAGAGGACCATCTCCTGGCGACACATACCACCTGGAGCTCCATTTATGGGCGGAGCCTGAGCGAATGGTTCGCTCTGTCAAGACCGCGCTCACCGCAACGTTACATGAACGTCATCCAACAGAGGAGGTCCTCACGACATTACTGGTAGAAGTAGAATACACGGTCAACAGCCGCCCGCTGACCCACGTCTCAGTCAGCCCAGAAGATCCAGAGCCCTCACCCTAACCACTTTTGTTGGGGGACTGGCGTGTACACAGCCAGGCACTTTCACTGAACAAGATACCATCTCACGGTCAAGTTGGCGAGCTGCGCAGGCTAGCCGACATCTTCTGGCTACGCTGGGTGAAAGAGTACCTTCCTGAGCTTCAACACCGGCGGAGCCCCACGGACGAGGCCGCAGCACGTGTCGACGACCTCACAGATCGTCGACCCCAACCTGCCCCGCAACGTGTGGATACGAGGAAGAGTCATCGCTACATATCCGGGTCCAGACAATCGGACGGTGGACGTGCTGACCAAGGAGGTGTCCTACGCCGGCCAGTGAGGAAGTTGGTGATCCTGCCTCTACCTACAGACGTCGAGCCCGCACTGGAAGCTGATGCGACGCGGTCGCACGGCGGGAGTGATGTGTGGACAAGTGAAAATAGTGAAATATAGACACTGATAGAACAATGCATAAATAGTCATAAGCGTTTGATATTATAGTTTAGTGAATTATCATTATAGTTTAAAGTTTTATGTTATAATTTTATGGTAGAATTAGTTTTGTTATGTATTGAATTTACAACTTTAATTTAGAAATGTGTAGCTTTAGAAATATATGACTTTAATAAATAAAACAACACAATTGTTACGCGACTCAGCAAGGTAATAACATAGCATCATGCCTTGCTCTCGCGCCGCGCTCTGATTGGTCGTTGCATTCCCCGTCTCATGTACCGTATTTGTCGACCTAATCGAGGGCGTATAAAAGAGGGGCCATTTCGTCGATCGACACAGTCGGCGGCCAGCTACATAGGAAGAAAACTCCAAATATACAAGAAAGAAGATCTCAGTGGTTTTATTCCACCAACCCAGCATACAAATGAGCCTATAGGCACAAATCTGTAGAAAAGTCATGTCTGTAATTCTAATATATTCTTGAAAAACAAGTCCAGGGACTAAATAGCGTTCGGAAGCCAAATTAGTGGTTTTAGAATTTTTGTCTGTCTGTCTGTGTATTCCGGTTTCACACAAAACTACTAGACCGATTTTTACATGAAATTTTGTATGTGGCTAGTTAGTAACCCGGAGCAACTTATATGCTACTTTTTATCCGATCACGGAACTTCAAAAAAGGAGGGTTAAGTAATTTCCTTGCTTTTGATGTTAATTTTCTAATATATTATAAAGAGAAGGTATGACGGGTGTTTTTCTAATAAATACAATATTTATAAATAAAGTTTAAAAAATAGTTTTAATGTTGGTAAAATAATTTAAAACTACGCCGATTTAGTAACCAAAACAGCGCCATCTAACATCAAATGGAGAAAGTAGTATATTTTGCCTTCAGTTACTAATAAATTAAATAACATTAATAACTTACATTTATATATTTAAATAATTAGATTTTAAAAATTATTTAAAAATTCTAACGTTTAGTTTTTAGTATTTTTGTTATTTTATTTTAAAAGTATAATATTTTCAATAGATATTAGTGACGTCTATCAAGAATATGAAAATTGATAAGGTTTTTATTTTAATTACTAATCTATATGTAAACTGATTAAAACAGGTGTGTCTGCAATTATTGCAAATTTTTCATTATCATTATAGTTTTATTAAAGAGATTTTTATATATGTCGTGTCCAGATCGTAGAATTGATCATATATCATAAAGTAGTCTATCATTCGTGAAAGGGTGTGGTAATTTCATGATATTTAACACTGTTTATTGACCATCTCATGATATAGCTTGACCAAATCAATGAATATAAATCGTTTGAAGATATTAATAACTAAACACAACGTTGCTATTACATGATAAGGTCATATGACAATATCATTAAATCGTTTTTGCGTATTTTTAACAGAAACAGGACTTTTAACAGAATTGACATCACTTTATGTCTTTTATTGATATAATAAATAAATGTTCGCTAATAAATATATGATATTACTAGATAGTATAGTTTTGGCTTTCATTATTTCATCTAATAATAGGGCCATCCATCTACTTACTTCTAAATAAACTAAAATGGTAAGTCACTGATAAAATTAAATAATAGAATGCTACTGAATATACGATATAAATAATTGAAAATTCGTTCGTGGCATCGTTGGATGTATAATTACCAGGCAGAACTGGTCAACAATCATACAAAAGCTTAGTTTCGGTTTTTATGAATTGTATTTAAAGAAATACGAGGGCCGTGTAGCTCGCCGGTAGATTTCATCATGACACGGGAGCAAAACGTGTACGATTCCCTCGTGGATGAATCTGTTATAGAAAATTTTACGTGCTGACTTAACACGTGTCCATTAAAGTGGTGAACAATAACTTCGTGTGGAAATCTAGATGTCTGAGTAATTAAAATAGTCGTGGAGATGTGAAAACCATTAATATGCATTAAACATTGCAGTATACTCTATTTTTCTGCCCACAAAACACTATAGGTAATGAAGAGCCCTGTGTACAGTAGTGAGACGTACTCGTATATCAGCCTTTAGTTTACTTTTTTACTTTTAATGAGACTTATAAATCAGTTGTAATTTAAGATAGCTTTCTTATTTTCAGACATATTAAGATATTTGTGAAAGTCCTGGTTTCATAGCTCATATGAGAATATGTAAATGAACAGGCTCTTGCGGAAAAAATACTTTAATTAAAGAAAGCAGATTTTACTTACACAAAGGTTCATTTATTTTACTTGTCAAAGGCGGTTTCAATTTCATTTCATTTAAATTTCATGGTACGTAAGCAATATTTTTTATTTTAGCATATATTTTAATTGCAATTTGAAGTGTCGATTACGTCTTTGGCGAAGGAATACCTGCCTATCTGAGAAGTCAGTTCAGGTCATCCTGCATTGAATCAGCAGCGACACTTTTTGGCCAAAACCTCTGTGGCCTGTGCCAGTAGTAACATGTATGTAAGCTGCTACTGTTTTACTTTTCATGGGAGAATATGTGCAGTTTTTATTTCAGTCATATTTTCGGGTATGTTACTTTTTGTTTTCACCCTACCGTAAATACTAAGGGTTGCAAAGACAAGTAAAATTCATTATCGACAGCGAATCAAAAGTCCACTGAAATTAACATAGGCCTCCCCCATAAATTGTCAAGTAGCTGGATATTTGCTATAGATGCCACGCTTGGTAGGCGGGTTGGCAACCGCTGCTATTATTATTGAAGATGATGCTGCCCATCTCCTGTTTGTTTTCCTATGTCGCCTCTTACGACGGGGCGCTATGAGGTGGCGGATTCTCTTTCACCGCCACAACAAAGCGAATATTTTTCTACTCCCTTTCATGAGTGTAGTGCTTCCCACGTTCACTGTAAATAAAATTTATAAGAAATAAAACTAATTTTAGGATTTTATCGCGTTTAATTTTAACTTTTGAAATTTTGATGTTTTGGGTAATTTTACAGCACCCATGGTCACGGGAGGACTGAGGTGTTTGACGACCTGATGTCAAAGTTAGAATAGAATAGAATAAGAATAGAATAGAATAGAATTAATGCAGTAGTATGCTTTGGTTTGAATTGAATAAAATAGTACCATGATTCAAGTATTACAAAGAAATATAAAATATAGTTCACTAAAGGTTAAGGCCTTTGTTGTCTAATGGCAGCGTAAGAAAATTCACTGCCTTATTTCATTCCGTGGGTGTAGTAAGAGTCGATACAGGAAAATGAAACAGGAGATGGGTAGCATCATTTTTTCGATAAAAACTTTAACACATTCACTATCCCGTGAGCCACATATGGGTCATTGGTATTGTCTTACTATTGTGTCTGCAAACCGGACATTGAAAGTGTCAAATAATAAAAATCTGCGGTTGCCAATCCGTCTGATATGAGTGACAACTATGGTAAATATCCACTCAAGAGACAATCTATGGGGAGGTCTATGTTCAGCAGTGGACGTTTGATAGGCTTTAACTGTAGCCATGGAATGATACGGGGTAGCGGGTTCTCTTACGCCGCCATTACACGACATCTATAATGAAAATAATATTATGTTTATTCTGTAATTTTTAATGTTATTATCTGTATGAAAGTGAAATGATAACCTGAGCGAATAAAAGGCAAGGACAGTAATATACATACATACATAAACACTCACGCCTGTCACCCAGAGGGGTAGGCAGAGACTACGGACTTCCATTTGGCACGATCCTGTCAATATATCGCCAATTTGGTCGATAAACCTTAGTCTAGTGCGTCCTTCCCGACTCTTCCGTTCACTTCTGCAACATAAATTTGCTTTGTCACTCTTTCCTCGTTCATTCTTTCTACATGACCAAACCACCGAAGCATTCCTTTCTTAATCCTGGTCAAAACGTCATCTTGCAAACCAAACTTTTCTCTTATCACACTATTTCTCACCCTGTCATTCAGATTCAGCCCTAGCATACTCCTTAATGACCGCATTTCTACAGCATTTATTCTACTCTCATGCTTCTTCTGCCAGACCCAGCTTCCACTACCATACATTAAAGTAGGGACTAACACAGCATTATGAATTGCTAAACGTGCCAGTAATATCTACTAAGATTATGTTATATTAAGAATATGTTAAGATTTACCATAGTGATTACTTTCTTTGTTAAAACGATCAGGTGATTGTACAGTTTGTCGATTAAATCTATTTCTATATTTCGAATCATTCGTTTTATTTGCCGACCTCCAGCGAATCCGTCCTACACGTATAAACACTCGTAGGCTGATACATTTGGTGAATTGTAAATTGGATATTTTTTCTTCAAATCATATTATTATATCATGTCTATAATATCATAATATAGTGTATAAGTTCAGCTCAGTGTCGGCTCCAAGAAAGGAACAGGCTCACATAGAATGCCACCATAATACTACCGTGTTGCAAAATTTTTACTAAAATAGGCATTTTAGTCCCAACGGATGATACCGCATTTGTATTTTGATTCAATATCAAGGAGAGATGTAAATTTTTTGTGTTACAGCATCCACTTACCATCAGTTAGACTGTGCTCATTTGTCACCTTTACTTTTATAAAACCAAAACTGCACAATCGATTTGAGTTAAATTTAAGAATGTATTCATTGTGCGATTCCGCCACGAAAGAAATTGCTTAAGGGAAGATACCGTAAGTCATACAAGACGTGTGAGTCGTCTGATACTGCGGTCGTCAACCCGCCTGCATGGCACGATGATTAATGCTTATCCTCCCTACAACGGGAGAGCCCTATGTACGTCCTGCAGTAGACTTTTACGAGCTGGTGAAGAAAAAGAAGAACGTGAGAAATTACACACTCACACATTGACAACCTTTTGAAAACAATAGATTCGAATTATATAGACCACAAAACGTGAAGATTTCGAGGTGATTAAATTTTGATTTTCGAATATCGGTTGTAAGCTAACGCTCAATCTGCTAGAAAGAAGCTACAGAACAATAAATTCTCTGGATGGAGGAACTGGCTAGCCTCTGGATACCTGCAACTAAATTCAAACAAAGACGGCCATATTATAATATGCGTTGCTATCCCTGAGGTCTAAGATAAAATGCCTCATAGTCTGTGAAAGAAGACGTACGAAGTAAGAAAATACTTTTAAAAAGGTACTTGTACACAATACCACAACGTGTAAATGGTGATGAAGCCCTATATATTTAGAATTTTAAAGCCAAACTGTCATAGATAATCAAATATATACGGTTAAATAAATCTATATTGGATGCAATGCAATTTCCAAGTGGAAAAATAAAAAAATTACTGAGTGAAACACGAGCCGCGTCAAAATTAATACCTTCCCGCGGAACCTGGAATTACCGCGTCCTGCGGAATGAAGCATTTACGTAATAAATGTTATTACGTACAAGATAAACTTTCGCCTAGGGCGTCCCTTCCCGACTCTGCCGTTCACCTCTGATACATAAATTTACTTTGTCACTCTTTCCTCATTCATTCTTTCTACATGACCAAACCACCGAAGCATTCCTTTCTTAATCCTGGTCACAACATCATCTTGCAAACCACACTCTTCTCTTATCACACAATTTCTCACCCTATCATTCAGATTCAGCCCTAACATACTTCTTAAAAATACGTAAAACACTATTAACAAAAACTAAAGTGAATCACTAAAATTATAAAACTAACTTAAGTTGTATATGAATGACAATAAAATAAAATATTATATTATAAATTAATGCTTTAAAAAAAGTCTTGCTGGATTACTTGCTGGTTCTTCCCAGGACAGAGGTTTCTGCCGAACCAGTGGTAAAGCTTAAATTAATTAAGCTATATATAATTTAAAAACAGGCTTTAGTTGATATGCTCTAAAGAGAAGAAAATAAACCAATCAATTTATTACATTACACAACTTATATGATATAAAAGCTTGTCGCGAGATTTATCTGTTTTATAAAAGCATTTTTTTTTTTCTTAGAATTACCTACTGATGTTAATATCAAGTTACATATTGTATTCTTGTTTATGTACACAGGTTAATCTCGCGACAAGCTTTTATATCGTATAAATTGTGTAATGTAATAAATTGGTGGGTTTTGATTTAATTGAAAGTTTATTTTCTCTTCTTAGAGTATTTCAATAAAAGCCTGTTTTTAAAAATGTATTTTTTTACCATTAATTTACTTTTTATTTTTTAGTTATTGCTGGACGTTTAAGTTGAAGATTTCAAAACGGACAGATGTGTCCGTTTTGAAATTAACATGTCTCGCTAAAACTCAATAACGGCTCGACCGATTTTGATGAAATTTTTTGTGTGTGTTTGAATGGATCTCTAGATGGTTTAAATTTACATTTGAATCCGGTAGGTGGTGCTGTTGTCGAGATCCAGAAATCATCCGTGAAGCGGGGTGGATCGGTAGTATTGAATAAAAATGATTCTATTCTATTCTATTCTACTTTTATCTAAAATATAAATTAACCATTCAAAAGAGAAAATGAACACTTTTTTCAAATATCGAAGTTTAAACAATTGTTATTTTAATTATTTAAGTTTATGTTATTATGTCAACTCTTTACTTTATAATTAATGAATAATTTTATCATAAGTTGTTGTGCCCAGCAGAGTCCAATCAATGTTTACATAAATTTGCCTTAAGTATTGCACGATTGGGTCGGCTCGACCGGGGAGGGACCACGTTTTCACAGAATACCAGCGTAATACTGCTCTGAATATTGAGATCTCGAGAACCTTTTAATTGGCTACGAGCATTATCTTTTAGTCCTCAAGGGTGACAACGCATCTGCATTTGGAATCTTAAGCGACGGAAATATAGATGTCTATGGAACACAGTATGCCCATACCATCAGGTGAACTGTGTTCTTGTTTGTCACCCTTATTCTATTAAAAAATATTACTATGTTCAACAGGGTTTATTAATTGTGTAGTTGTATTTCTTGTTAATAAATTGTAGTGTAATGTCAAGTGCAGTAACATTTTGCATATTTAAGCATTTTCAAATGTGACAAAGTAAATATTTAGATGTATGAACACTATATCAAAACTACTAACAACTATTTGTTACATTGGATACATGAACACTATATCAAAACTACTAACAACTATTTGTTACATTGGATACAATTTCCAACTTTGTGTAAAGTTTTATAGTTTGCTTTTTAAGGGTTCACGAAGTTTCCTTGTACTGAGTATAAACAAACAAGTTGTGAAAAATTGCCGTTGCGAGGTAAGATAATCCATCACTCCATTTCGTCCCGTGGGTGTAGTAAGAGACAAGCAATTTCTTGACGCCTGAGGATGGCAGTTGCCGTGTAGTGGCAGTGTAAGAATATCCACTACCCCATATCATCCCGTGGGTGTCGTAAGAGGCGACAAAAGGAAACAAATCAGAAGCGTCTTCTTAATAACGACTAAAAAATAAAAAACTGCGGTTGTAAAACCGCTTGCCAAGCGTGGCAACTATTGCAAATATCCCCCCTATGAGGCAATCTTTGGGGAAACTTATTTTCAGCAGTGGACTTTAATAGGCTGCAACGGTAACGAAGGATAGCAGTATTACCATCTCGTTTACGCCAGACGTAAAATATTTAGACCGGAGAGCAGCGTCACAGGTGCTCACGTCTGGTACTGCGATTGTCAATGCGCCTAGAAAACTTTTACGGGCTGGTGATACAAAAACGGTGGAAATGGAAGATACTGCTATACATCTCCTGTTTCATTTCCATCGGTCACCTCTTACGGCACTTACGGGATGATATAAGACAAACATCTTATATTTGCCAAAATATAAATATTTTATAGCTACAATGTCAAGAAAGTGTTTCGCACCAGAACAACACTCTCAGGACCAACGCACATTTGTTATCGTTGACTTGATATCATTTCTTGTTCTTATTTCACAAACAAATGCCGTTGGGAATAAAAAAATATAAAAATATTAAAGGCAAAGAATGTTGTGAACAAGTGTTGTAACACGAATTAAGTGCATTTTTTAATAAGTTTGACATACGAACACAGAGTCCACCAGACGGTAAATGGATCCTGTGGGCCACAGACATCTACATCTATCCTCGGTTGATAATCAAAATGCAGATGTATTTAAACTTATTAGGACTAGGATGGAATGCTTAGTATCGAGTAAAATGGGTCTCCGGTTCTCTGCACTCACCATACGAAGCACAGCAGCATTTAAATACTATCTTACACTGGTATTCTCTGAGAGCGTGGTGAGGACCACGGGAAAATTTTCCCGTGGTTCATTAGCTGGATTCATTAGCGCTACAGCCATGCCATAACATAGCTGCAACATGGCTCCACTATACCCATACCATGCATAAAAATACCACGTATAATAATAGAAAATAATTGTTACTTGCGGGATTCGAACCCGCGGTTCTCAGTGCTGCAATTCATTGTTAAGCCACTGCGCCACGGGGCCGTCTAAATTCATAACAACATATTAATAAACATAACATAACAGTTCCCTATTGCGTAATACAACCTCGTTACAACGAACACACAGCTCGCAGTCCCGTCGCGCGGGAGTTTACCGTCGTATTTGAATTAATTGGCCGTGCGACCAAACTGTTTGGGGAATTGTTCTTGATTTGTTTACTGTGTACATGCATGTTATGGAAAAAGTTTTACTGTGGTTTTTATTGAACCGAAAAATAAATTAATATTTTCGGAAATATTAATAGGCAATGTTCAATACAGGACAAGACACGCGTGCGTCCCATACGCTCGCGGTATGTCCAGCGGGAGCGCGAGCGGACGATCCTGGTGAACCAAATCGGATGGAACTTCTCCCTGTCCGCAGTCGTGTCGGTGATGCTGAATGGGGATTCAGCACGCAGGGCCGGAGTCACCTTCTGTGAATCCTTTATGATCCAGCTGAGCGGGATCGGGAGAGGGTGGATCCCGCTCGGAGACGACGTCGCCATGGCGTTCGTCACGGCCCTCTTCTTGAAACGGTGTTCCCCTGCAAGAAATGGGGCCTTTGGGGTTGCAGACACTAGGAGCGGGAGCCTTGAACGCCTAGTTATGCGTTCATGACGTCATGGAGACATGGTGTTTATAGTTATAATGCAAATAATAATTTTAATTGATATGTGATTCATTTTATATAGGAATCAGATAATATTTGTTAGAGTATCTATTAGAAGATACACCTGAGATACAGGTTTATCTTAGTACAGGTACCTGTAATTGACTTTTTTAGATTAAGGAATTTTTTGAATTAATTGTATAAATAAATATAAAAGGGCCAATAATTTGAATCAAATATCGCAAAAAAACATTATGCCGATTAAAAAAAAGACAATGAAATTTCGACATTGTTTTGTCAAAACTATATTAACTTTCAAGTAAAATGTAAAAGCAAAAATACGACTCTAGCAAAATAGGTGCTTACTAGAATCCATTTTGAGGAACGTGTTACAGTAATACTTATCGAATATTTATAAATATATTTTAATAGATCACTAGAGTATAGTGTTTCTTATTTTATAATAATAATTTAATTGTCATATTCTAATAATCATAACTAAAAGAAGACCAAATTCATTCATGTTTCAAGGCGGATAAAAAAATAAATTTAAAACAAATGTTAACGTGAAGAGCGATAAAAATTACGGTTCATATGAAATAATATTGTAAATAATGCAGTAGGATGCTATGAAACGCGAAGTATTACCAAACCATACTATCTCTTACTACATTCAATAAAACATTCCCAGAATGCAGCGGACACTGCAAACCGCACGCTGCGGCTATCCACCGGGAAATGGCGCACACGGAGCAAGCAGGTTGCACAACAATGTGAATTTTTTGTATAACCTGGAATTAAATGGAATGGGGTTACAGTATTTGTATTAAATATGAAACATATTATATTGCTGACAGGTGTGTCCTGTTATTTAAATCGGGTGTACCCCATGTTTGTACTATTTTCATGTACATTTAAAACAATACCGTGATAGCCTTTCAAAAGTCCATTGCTGAACACAGGCCTCACATATTTACCAGGTCAGCAACATTATCTTTGTAACAACTCAGAGTAATAAAAAAGACTGCAGTTGCCAACCCGCCTGCCATACGTGGTCATTTGGCAGAATCCCAATTATGATGCAATCTATGAGGAGGGCCTATGTTCAGCAGTGGACTTCTATAGCCTGTAATGGATCCGGTCTTCTACATTGTCCGATTTCTTGCGGGATAGTGTAGGTGCGGGCCTCGGAGTTGATCGCTTTACCCAGGCCACCCTCTAGGGTCTTTGCTCACAGAATCTTGTGAGACGCATTCCTGCTAACTGATTGGCATTATAGTGTTTCATCGATAAGAGAGCGCTATATTTCCTCCTTTTTCCTTAATCTCTCCTTCCTTAAACCACGGCCTCCTGTTCCTAACCGGGAGGCATTAGGATTTCTCGTGGGAGTGTCGCTCGAGTCCAATGGTCTCGTACATCTCTATTTCTCCTACTCTCTTAAAATTAATTGGTTCGAAGATCGTCACTTACAGACGGATTGAATAAATTTAATTTTCAGGAGTGTGATTGAGCGGAATATATTTAGTGAAGTAGAAAAACTAGTATAGAAATGGAGCAAGTCACTAAAGTTCTTCTACTATTTAAAATGAAAAATAATCGTTTTTTATTTTAATTGCGAGCAGTCGCATCCGAGTGCTACTAATGTACACTATTAAAGCAGTAAGAAAACGTAAGTCGGCCGTAACTTTATTTTTAATGCGAGTATAATATAATTATTTCTTCTTCTTTTGAGCATGAAGTATTTTTCAATATAGATTATAAATATTACTTCTTCTTATATTTAATTTACCAATGTTTCGGAAAAGACCTCTGTTCTGGAAAGAACCAGAAAACCAACAGAATATCTTTTGAAAATTAATACAGAGTTTTTTTCTTTTTAAAAACGTTACCCCACACTAGGATTTTCTTCTGTATCGTGGAGGCAGTTTACAAACATAAATTGCAAACATCTCAGACCCGGAACAATTATTTGTAGGCCATACAAATACTTGTTCCATGCGGGATTCGAACCCGCGGCCCACCCAGCGCTGCAACTCATTGCTAAGCCACTGCGCCACGGAGCCGTCATAGTTCGTTCGTCGGAATTTACAATCATAATATGTTAAAATTAAAAACACAAATACAAATTGAAATTAGAAATAGCTTGGTAGCGATGACCTCATTCCCAAGGGTTATTATCATCCATAAATTCTTATTATAATAATAACCCTTTTTATACAACCTTTATTTAAGTTTTTGAACTTGCCATGGGACAAATTTTGTATTTTAATATCTGCAGGTATTGTCTCTTGATAGAAATCCATTATCATTTGTGTCCCCTAAAATTGTAAATGAAAAGTCTTTTATATTGCAAAATACGACTCTCGCCGCACGTACAAATGTGATTAGCGAGTCGTTATTATAAAATTATCTTTAATAATAAAACCACATTTTTACTGGTTTCTTTTTCTTTATCACGCCGTAATATTAATAAACGTTACTCAACGACGAACTCAAGTGCGTAATCATTTGATACGCCCTCATTACGAAATCAGCATCTCAAGATCGTTGCTAATTAATAAACACATAAAAACAGTATCTCAAAACGCTGTACTTAGGAATACTGTTCTGTGACTTACACTCAAGTATATACACTTGAGAGTCAAGTTTCGTTTATTAATCAGTCTGACACTCAGCTGATATCGTAAACCTAAACCGCATATTGAGATATGTTTATTAATAAGATCATAACCTCAAGATTGTACTCAAGTGCGTGTACTTGAGCTGAGTAACGTTTATTAATACGGGCCTAAGACGTCTTGAATTTTTAAGCACGTGTACCAATAAAAATTGTGTTATGATGAAGAAAACAGACTCGCCCAGTTATGGTATTTGTCACAATATAGAGGATATTCTAGGAAATAGGTTGGTTTTTAAAGTAAAGTAAAGTTACAGCCTATATACGTCCCACTGCTGGCATAGGCCTCCTCATTTCTGAGAGGGTTTTAGGCAAGGAAATGTCCGCCGCGCTGCCCCAATGCGTGTTGGCGAACTTCACATGTCTTCGAAATATTTTTTTTGATTTCTCAGACATGCAGGTTCCTCACGATGTTTTCTTCACCGCCGAGCACGTGGTAAATCAGCACTTAAAATTGCATTTAACAATTTCATTGGTGCCGGCGGGGATCGAACCCGCTTTTCGCGTACTGTGAAACTTACAGCGAGCGCTAACCATCTGAGCTACCACAGCTTGGTTTTTAGTATACATTTATTAATGACTTTGCAAAGTCAT
Organism: Parnassius orleans; assembly: GCA_029286625.1. Lineage (NCBI taxonomy): Eukaryota > Metazoa > Arthropoda > Insecta > Lepidoptera > Papilionidae > Parnassius > Parnassius orleans. The sequence continues at coordinate 231,568 of JAGSMP010000692.1, forward strand.
TAATTTCTATATTTCTACGACATTGATTCCTCCTTTCTAAATACTCATGATTATATGTGTATCAAGAACAAGGTATGGTACAATTAGGGTGACATATCCTTGTAGGATAAAAAGCCTTTTTAATTAACTTCCACTTGACCGCATCCAGCGCAGAGCGGCTCGAATCGTCGACGACCGAGTTCTTTCCGATCGGCTGGAATCACTGGCACTGCGTAGAGATGTTGCATTTCTTTGCGTATTTTATCGCATCTATCACGGGGAGTGCTCTGAGGAATTGTTCGGATTAATTCCAGCCGCTCAATTTCACCATCGCACATCGCGACAGAACTCGAGATACCATCCATACCATCTGGATGATTGGCGGTCCAATAATGTGCGATTTAGAAGAAGTTTTCTTCCTCGCACAACTTCCTTGTGGAATCGATTACCACCAGCGATTTTTCCGAACCGATACGACTTAGGGACCTTGAAGAAAAGAGCCTACTCCTCCTTAAAAGGCCGGCAATGCATCTGCAATTCCCCTGGTGTTGCAGTTGTTCATGGGCAGCGGTAGTCACTTACCATCAGGTGAGCCGCATGCTCGTTTGCCCCCTCTCCTATAAAAAAAAATAGCCACGTGTATACACTATACAGTACCTTAATGTGCCATCGCATTATAATATGGTTTGTTTATAAAATATGTATTTAACTTATGATAATTAATATGCTTAGATTATTGCTAGAAGCGTGAGGCGATGTGAGAGAATCCATCAAAACATTTTTTCGCGTGTGTGACGTAAATAATAATATCTTCCAGACCGAATTCCGACCACTGCGGCCAGTCTCAACGTAGATTAGCCATCTGCGCAGGACAGGATTACAGTGCCTAAGTTTATTCGTAAGCACAGGTAAACTCTCTATTCCCTAACTCTCATATTCCGATGGGACGCTAAACTGACATGACCGGAGAGAGATTAGGCGCAGGACCAACGGCTTTACGTGCTTCCCAAGGCACGGCGGTAAAACACTGCCAACTTCGTAACTCCTAAGAATTGCTTGTCAGAAAAACCCAATAACTGATTTTGACCCGACCGGGGATTCGAACTCGGGACCTCAAGATCATCAGTCATGTTTGCGACCAAGTCAGTGTGACGGAAGAGGCGACTATGTAAAATCCAAAAAGATATTATGGCATCCGATAGCTGGCGGTATAATCATATAGCTTACGCCAGGCCTAGTAACACAGACCAGTTACGATGAGCAGCGCCACAGGTGCCAGACTGCAATCGCCAATTCGCCTGCCAAGCATAGCGATCAAAGCAAATCCTACCTAAACCAGAAGAGGTCTAGGTCCAGTAGTGGACTTTTACAGGCTGTTGACAATGAATTTTCTCGTAATTTATTTTATTATCTCGTGTAAGAATTAACAAATTTTAAATAAAATTTTAAATAAAATCCGTAAAACTTTTTTAAATAAAACTAGTTTTACGGATTTTATCATATATAACTTATTTTATATTCCCGACGTTTCGAGTACTTTACAGCACCCATGGTCACGGGGGGACTGAGGTATTTGACGTTCCAATGTCATAGTTAACCACGGCTACCTTCGGATTAAAATTATTAATTTTTGTTGCGATCTACGCAGTATGAACTTATAGTATCTTGAAGTCTTGCAGTTGTATACTTGTATTGGGATTTGATTTTACTAATTATAGGATCCCAAGCAGATGGTAGCACCCTCTTCTCTACTGAATTTAGGATGTTTTTTGAATTCAATAGCCTCGCGAATCATCTTTGGAAGGAATCGGTGTTCTTTAGCGAGGATTTGTGGTCTATCAAATCTAATGTATTGACGGAGGCGATCCTGTACGTGTTCACAGACTGCAGACTTCCCGGAGCGTCGATTCTTCACATCAGCTATGTGTTCTTTAACGCGGGTTTTTGTTGATCTTTTAGTTCGTCCTATATAAGAGAGACCACATTCACAATCATGCTTGTACATTCCTGCATCTTGCAGAGGACATTATTGACTGATGGTAAAACTGACTAATCTTCTTCGGCGGCTTGAGTATGTTTTAATAGAAGCACGCTTCAGGATGTAGCCAATCTTGTCAGTGACACCTCTCACATATGGCAGTACAGCAGGCACTCGCTCGACTGTGGCCGGCTTCACTCGTTCACTGTGACGTAGGCGCGGGACCCGACGCTTATTGTCGTGCAAAACTTGCTTGACGTGTTGGAGCTCGGTGGCCAGGTGTTTACTGTCACAGATCCCTCGTGCTCTCTGAACAAAGATTTACCCACGGTAGGTAACTGTGAAGGATGGTGATGAGAGTCACCGTTTAAATATCTATCTGTATGGGTCTTTTTCTATACACAGTGTGGCTCAAGGTGTTATCAGGATTCCGAATTACTAACACATCTAGAAAAGCTAAAGAGTTGTTTGCCTCTAACTCCATTGTGAACTGAATTTTGAATTTATAGAATTAAGACGGTCTAAAAATGCAGTTACTTTATCTAAAGGTAGAATTGTGAAAGTATCGTCTACGTACCGCTTGTAGAATCTTGGATTCACGGGAGAAGTAAGTAAGGCTTTCTCCTCAAAGTCTTCCATGAATATATCGGCGACAATGGGAGATACAGTGAACCCATCGCCACCCCATCTAGTTGCTTGTAGAACTCCTCCTTCCACAATAGGTAGCCAGATGTAAGGCAGTGTCTGAGTAATACTGCATATTCTATGGGCATGTTGTTTTCCTCCAGCCTTCTAGTAACAATCGAAATACAGTCTTCAACAGGTAAGCATGTGAACAGAGACTGCATCAAAACTGACCTTAGTTTCATTGTCTGCCAAATGTAGGTCTTTAATCTCGCTGACAAAATGGTAGGAATCCTTTGTGTGTGCTCTGTCCCTGAGCGTGGTGTGAGTATTTTCGCTAAGTGTTGAGCCAATCTGTAAGTTGATGAATCGATTTGCCTAATTATGGGACGGTGGAGCATTGGGCTTGTGTATTTTGGTAACCCATACAACTTCGGTGGTTTGGCACACGTAGGTATTATCGATTTTACGTCCAGATTTAATTTTCGGAGTGTTTCTTTTTATGAGATCACTTGTTTTAAGTGTGTTATTTGTTGGGTCGTTTTAACCTTTTATAAGTCCTTGAGTCCGACAAAGTTCTTGTATTATAAAATTATAATCTGACGTATCCATGACTACCGTGGCATTTTTATCTGCGCGGAGAATCGTGAGTTCTGGTTTATTGCGTAGGTTATTCAACGCTTTAAATTTGTCCTTAGGTAGATTCGGTTTCGGCGCTGAACTTCGACGTAACATAGACGAAATGTCTTGACGTATCGCTTCCAAATCTTCCTTTTGCATATTGTTTTTAAATAAACAGTCCTCGACACTGCAGATAATTTCCTCGTACGGTAATTTTTTCGGTGTTATGGCGAAATTAAGGCCTTTCGATAATACTCTAATTGTTGCATCATCCAGAGTTTGTTTTGACAGATTATAGACCGCGTTTGATCTATGATCCGTGTTTGTGGTCAACGGTTGCGCTTCGTTCTCACGTTGACACAGATGTTTGACATTTAATTTGGTCGTTAATTTTTGATATTTTACTATATGTTTGTTTTTGCATTCGTTATATTTATTAATTTATCGTTTCGATGCAAACATTATAATCAAATGTCGTTAAGACTACCTTTAACTCACTGAATGATGCGTCTATGGATTTGTTTATGTCATGTAGATCGGAGCGTTTTTTTTTGGATTACCGTTCGTAACAACTTTTACTTGCCTGATTTAAGATCTTAGCGCTTCCTCGAATGTCCTGATTAGTGGATATTTTGACACGTAGGAATGAGATTATGTTCTCGGCATCTCTTCAAGAAATTTAAGGCTATTAGATATCTTGCTCGCTTGGTCATGAGATCTTCTAATCGGCGAATTTTATTTGCAATTACCAGTCCGTGCTGGTTTACATAATGATTTCTTATATTTGCATGAACACTACATTTAAATAAAACTAGTTTTACGGATTTTGTCGCGTATTTAACTTATTTTTATTCCCGACGTTTCGAGTACTTTACAGCACCCATGGTCATGGGGACTGAGGTATTTGACGTCCCAATGTCATAGTTAACCACGGTTACCTCCAGATTAAAAATTAATTTTTGTTCCGTGTTCGTGTTCAGTGTTGTAAAATAAGTTAATATACGCGATAAAATCCGTAAAACTAGTTTTATTTAAATGTGTAGTGTTCGCAAATATAAGAAATCTTTTTCTTTGTGATGTCAAAAAAGTTTTCTTTCTTTTCTTTCTTTTTTGCTAGTAAAGATGAATTCATTCATCATTCGTCTTTTATCAAGAAATATAATCGAGAATTGTAGCTGTTTATTCAGATGAAGTCCAGCTTAAGCTCGAGAGCCAAGACAAGAGCCTCAACAGATGTTATTAGAGAACGGAGTCGCACTTCAACACCAATTGCAATCTCCGCAATCATGGCATCAAGCGTTGTCTTAATTGAATTTATTAACATGGCAAATGCAAAGGAGAATCGCTTATAAATGGAGATTCTCAAATAAATAGTAAAAGCGATGTAAATTTGTTTAAAAATTGCGTTTCAGTTGTCTCCCTCGGATGTCTAGGTTGGTCGTTCGAGCACAGCGCTACGGCAATAGATCGTTAAAAAATATTCTACAGATTTCGTGCAACCTGGATATCCTCTTAAATATTTTTGTTAACCACGCTCTCGCAGAATAAAAGTTAAACTAGTTAAAGTTACAGTCTATATACGTCCCACTGCTGTGCACAGGCCTCCTCTCATTTCTGAGAGGGTTTTAGGGCAAGGAAATGTCCGCCGCGCTACCCCAATGCGTGTTGGCGAACTTCACATGTCTTCGAAATATTTTTTTCTTATTTATCAGACATGCAGGTTTCCTCACGACGTTTTCCTTCACCGCTACACGTGGTAAATCAGCACTAAAATTGCAATTAACTGATCGAATCGGCTCTCGCAGAATATCAGCGTAAAATAGCAACTTAATAGTGTTGTGTTTCGTATGGTAAGTGTAGAGAACCGGTCACGCTTATTACTGGAAATGATATACATTCTATTTTAGTCCTCAAGGGTGACAACGCATCTGCATTTTTATTCTTAATTGAAGATAGATATACATAGATGTTTATGAACACAGCATCCACTTATCGCCTGCCTTGGTGGGCTGTGTACTCCTTGGTGACCCATATTCCATACAAAAAAATAGTTCAATATATAAAATATTATAAGATATTTGAAAATAATTCTTATTATGCACTTGCAAGAATTCCGTTTTGCTTCCCCTGGCTACTGATATATTGTTAAAACTGACATTTAAAAAACATAAATAGACAAATTGTATTGATTTTATTAAAAGGTATCAATTTACAACCATATCTGGAATTAATGAAGAGCTTAAAGGTAAGATGCAACATACCTATTTAGGTTTATTGTATCTACACTTCACATCCATTACACAGCAAAAAATTAATCGGTTTCATTCCAGGAAAAGGGGAGATAATCTCAACGCTCACAGTGTTTGTTCGAATTCCATTTAGATATAATATAATCCCTCGGATATGTGATCCACATTCGTCGTTTTAATCTTAACTTTCAAATATATTTATCATTGTTGTGTCAAACATAATTGGATTTCAAAAAACATAAGCAAATTCAATCATATCATGAATATGTACCTCTGTCACCCAGAGGGGTAGGCATAGAATACGGACTTCCATTTGCCATGATCCTGACATACATGCTCAATCTGGTCAATCTTCAATATATCGCCAATTTTGTCTAGGGCGTCCCTTGCCGGCTCTGCCGTTCACTTCTGCAACATAAATTTGCCTAGTCCATTCCTTTCTTAATTCCGGTCACAAAATCATCTTGCAAGCCACACTTTTCTCTTATCACACAATTTCTCACCCTGTAATTGAGATTCAGCCCTAACATAATCCTTAATGAATGCACCCAACTTTCGCTCATTGAGCTATTATGTACTAGTACATATTACTTCAATGCTTTCGCTACCATTAATTAAGGTTGGTACTAATACTTTTAGAATTGCCAAACGCGCATTTCTTGACACATTCTGACTTCCCACAATAACAAATTCAAATATCGTCGAATTTGGTTTTATGGGACCGATGTAAATGTATACTCTGTTAGTAATTAATAATTAAACTTACAAAAGTGAAAACCGAATTGAAACAACTTAATAAAAATAAAATATATTATAAACATAAAAATGAATAAAATATATTATTTCTGTAAAATAATATTTCCACATAAATTAATAGTTTCTGAAGTGCGGGTTTTAATTATTTGATACACTTTGTCTTTGCACCTACTTAGGTAACCTAGCAATGGTATTTAAATTACTAATATTCCCTTTATCCACTCCTGGTAAGCATAAAATATTTGTATTAGTAGTAGTGGCAGTAGTTCATGACAGTAGTCGAATAGCGGATTAGTACCCACGATGTTTTTTTAGAGTTTTCTATTCGTACCCTGCCGTTAGGCTCCTGTCGCTTAAAATTCATTCAGTCTTTATAGAGTGCAGATATAAACCAACGTTTTTACTTTTTTTATAACGTTTAATTCTTTGATTCTTCTAAATGGACTAAGGAATATCACAGCCTCAAGGTAACAACTAGAATTTCGTTTAAATATTTACCAAAAATACACAATTACACCAAAAATCTCACGCTTTATTTTTTCCAGCATCAATCCTTATATAGCCTATTTAATTAAAAAAATCGTTAAAATCAGTTTACAAATAACGAAGAAAAACACAATACAAAAAAGGTCCAATTGATAACTTTCTCCTTATTCGAAGATGGCTAAAAATCAGATAATCTGTTTTTTTTTTTGCGCCCAGAAGCAGTAAAGGCTACCTCCGCGGGGCGAGGAGGTGGTGAATGTTTAGCATACCACGCAGCCGGCTGCGTGGTTATGTAATCACTATGAAACCTAAGTGCCTACCCACTAAACACCACCTGGGAGTGGCTTTGGCCTGGAGGGCTTTTCTGCCGTATCGGATGCGACCCCCTTGGGGAAAGGAGGCGCAGGCGGTGAATAGCCACTGAGAAGCGCGCCTAACTAATGCAAATTATGAATTGGGAGAAGATTCAGCCTGAGCCGCCAGGAGGCAGTCCAGGTCGGCCGAAAGCTTATTGGGGGGTCCAAGAGAGAGTTTCTCGGCCTGCGAACTCGATAGCGGGAGGGAAGTGGGGCTGCATAGGAAGCTGCCTCACGAATGAGATGATTTGAATGAGACTCTGAGGCCTTGAAGAAGTTCTCAGAGAGTAATTTTAGAAATTGTTCGATTGTGGGGAGCTCTAAGTCTCGGTGAAGGTCGGCGTTACGGACGAACCAGGGTGCGTTCATGTGACGACAAAAGAGTTTGGAACTACTTGAAATTCGTTTAGGATGCTAGGTTTGCACGAGCAAAAATGGGGGCCGCGTATGTCATAACTGGTCGTATACAGATCTTATATAGGGTTCGCTTGTTGCGGAGAGACATTTTACTGTGTTGGCCTAGCATGCTGTTAAGCCTATGTAATATATCATGTCGATAGATAATAATAACGTTTTTGACTGCTACCATGTATTGAGTGAATCAGTGAATTAATGGACGTTACGGTTTCGGTGTGTTTAAATAAACCCTTCCGTATTCCTTGAATAGAAAGGACATTAAAGTGGCGACGAGCTTTTTGTGTGTTAATAATCGATTAACCAACAGTAGAAGTCACGCGTTAAAATGTCTATCTATGGAAAAGTGCCAGTTTTCGATTGTAAAACAGATGAGTGGGTGGTACACGTAGCAAACTAAATAAATTCTTTATTGCAAATGGAATCGACGATATCACAGATGCTCAAGAGTGAGAAGACGGGCTATTTTATTGAATGGCATGTCAAAAGACTCATATCGTCTTACTCGTGATTTATTGTATCCAGATACGCCTGAATCAACCGATTATAAGGTGGTTGTTGCTACGCTTGACGGCCATTTCGACCCAAAAAGTGTATATACGCTGAAAGACAAAAATTTTATTCGGCTAAAAGGACCCTCACGAGTCGATGGTGGAGTATGCTGCTCGTCTTCGTGGACTAACATTGGCATGTTGTTTGGTACAGCTCTAGAGATGTGTTTGACGGATCGTTTTGTACTTGGTGTTGACTCTGCGTCTGCCCGAGAGAAATTATTCAGAGAAGATCCCAATCAGCTAAAACTAAATAAGGCACTTGAAGTAGCTTGTGCAGTTGAAAGTGCACAGCGTATTGTTTCTGCTGGCGATTCGGCAGAGTTAATTAAGTCTGAACCTGTGCTATATACGGATTCGCAGCGAAAAGCTACTGCAAGCGGCGTACACGAGGCGGTCGCGCCTGTGGTGGCAGCGAAGGCGGAACCCCTAGATGTAGTGTGTGTGGTGCGAGGTCACACGATAACTCCGTTGTGGCTATCGTCAACTGTTGTGCAATTTGTGTGGTGCGAAAGGACATTTAAAAGAATGTGTTTCAAGAGATACTACGTACATAACGAGATTACGACCAAAAAGGACAAAATTGTAAAAAAGCAGCATAATGGTATCTATAGTATTTATATTTTGGAATGTAGTGATAGTGACGAATGTAATGATTTTTCACCAATTAATAATGTTAGAGACATATAAAGAATAAATGAGATAAATAATGAATCACGTATTAATACTATTTTATGTAAGGAAGAAAAGCCGATATCTCTTGAAGTTATATTAAGAGGGTGGCATATGTATTTCTCGCGAGACTTGTTGCTCGGTGAGTCCAATAAAACTTTATATACATACAGTGGTTCTGCTTTAAGGCTATTGGGCATGTGTTACTTACCAGTCACACATAATAATGTAACGCATAATATAACATTTTATGTTGTTGACAATGGCTCGGTTCCCTTGTTTGGTAGGTTTTATGACAAAATTTAATTTCGCTTTTATCTCATTAAATTATTGTTCAGTAGATAAAGAAGAATTTATCTTATCGAAATAAAAAACATTATTTTCTGGTAAGTTGGGCACGTTCAATAAGTATAAGTTAACGCTACACTTAAAAGAAGGTGTCATACCAATTTTTTTAAAGCTAGGCCTGTGCCTTTTGCACTTAAAGATAAAGTAAGTGCAGAGTTGGAACAGTTAGTGCGCGCTGGCATACACAAACCGGCTTTTTATTCTAATTACGTGTCACCGATTGTTGCGGTATTAAAGAAAAATAATGATGTACGTATTTGATAAAGTTCTGTCACTTGTCATGCAATATGGCCAAATTGTAGCCACGGAAAGTGTCATCAGAACTTTTGCCATATAATAGGTGCCAGCATGAATTATATGTTGATAGCGGAGTTCTCATGAGAGGTCACAGAATTGTAGTGCCTACTGTTTATAGGGCTGCTGTGCTACAAGAACTGCATGCTGCGCATTTAGGAGTAATTAAAATGAAAATGATTGCTAGAGAACGCTGTCGGTACCCGGGTATAGACAGTGACATAGAAAACATGGCTTCTAACTGTGGTCGTTACATATCCTTGCGAGCGTCTCCTGCGAAAGCACGCTTGGAGACGCTTTCGAAAGAATCCATTTAGATTATCTCGGCCCAATTCATGGAAAGATTTTTCTTGTACTAGTCGATGCACATAGTAAATGGATCGAATGCGAATTAATGTCAAATTTTTTAATCAAAAGAGCTTATCAATAAATTTAAAAAAAATCACGTTTTGGAATTCCCAATAAAATAGTTACAGATAATGCTAAAACCTTTGTTTCGTCTGAATTCTCTAAGTACTGTACTGTTAATGGCATAACTCACATTTTATCTCCTGCGTACTCGCCACAGAGTAATGGACTCGCCGAGAACGCAGTAAAGACTTATAAGCGGTTTATTGTTAATGCTATCAAGGACTGTGGTTTTAAAGATTTCGCTAACCACTTAGATAATTATTTGTTTCACTATCGGAATACACCGCATTGTACGACAGGAGTATCACCTGCATCGCTCATGTTCGGTCGGAATTTACGTTGTAAACTCGATTTAATCGCTGTTAAGTGCTCAAATTCAGATCGAAAACCTGTAATACATAACAATGTGTTAGTGAATCAAAATCGTCAAAAATTATGCTTTGGTATTAAAAGCATTTTCAATTGGGGAGACAGTTTAGGTAAGAGACTATCGAGCCAATCCATAAAGACCAACATGGATCCTGGGCCAGGTCGTTGCACGTTTAGGTAAAGTTCTATATGATGTTGCTATACAGAGATATGATATCATTTGGAGGCGTCATGCGAATCAGTTAATGTCAGCCAAATCATATAACAGGAGCATTGGTAAAGCGGCGTGGACGTTTGAGTACATGGACGATGGGAGCACATGGGGAGATCCCAATGCCGCCTCTCATGATGTCACGCTATATAAGAGGATGATTTACCGCGTGCTCTGGCGGTGAAGATAAAAATTGCGAGGAAATCTGCAAGTCTGAGAAATTTAAAAGAAAACGAGGATAGATTATTTCGACGAGTTTTTCCTGCTTTAAAATCGTCTTAGAAATGTCAGGCCTAGATGTGACCCTGTGCTTACTATAGTCCAGTCCCGCGAAAATAACTAGTAGTTGAGACTGACCGCCTTGACTGAAATTCTGTTTAGAGGTCATTATTTGAGTATATTATTTTTTATAGAATATGGGTGACAAAGGAGCACACAGATCACATGATGGTAAGTGGATGCTGTAGCCCATACAAAACTACATTTATCCTCGATTAACCTAACCTTCCTACCGCTATTATTATATACTGTGTTTATTTTAAATATCGCTTCAATTTTTACTAATGATATATGCTTGCTTTATTGCGCACATATACTTAACACTTTAAGACGTTATTTAAAGGTAAGGTTTAGCAAAATCACACACTTAATATTTATTGTTACTTCAAAGTTCCACAAAACGATTTTACTTTATTTCACTCACACACATTTATTTACACAAACACACATAAACAACAACCTTAAGTCTATACAAAATAACCATGTTATAATTTATAAAAAGCTGTTCACTTGTACTTTATATAATCATATTATGAATGTGTCCTATAAAAACTGTCAAAATTGTCAAATAACCCCTTCTTTTTGTAATAGAATTGAGGTGCAACGTCAGGAAGTGTTTAATCCAATCTTTATATGGATAACTTATTAAATACCGTAATAGAGATTGATAAAATAGAAATTGCGAATTCTAGTATGTATGATGTTATTAGTTTTTCATCCTCGGTACTTAAAATACTTAACACAGAACTGAAAATTAATTCACAAAACATAAGAGGTATCTATTGTAATTTTGATGATCTTTGCCTTACATTGTCACATTTCAAGTTTTCAATAGATGTGATAGTATTGACTGAGTGTCAAATTCATCCTAAAAATACCATACCACAGTTAAATAATTACACAACATTTACAACAACAAATCATTTGAATCGGTGTGACGGTGTTGTAATCTATGTAAAAATGGATTATAAAGTTAAAATTAGCGAGATCCTGCTTTCGAATGCCTCATGTCTCCAGATTACCATAAATGACCTGACTATCCTAGGGATTTATCACCCACCATCAACTTCCGATGCAGAAAAAATCGTATATTCACTAGATAATCACTTAAATAACCTAAAAACATTTAAAACTATAATTCTTACGGGAGACATAAACATAAATATAATAAACAACGACAAATTACTGACAAACGAACGTAAAAATAAAATAAACTATTTAAACATGCTAGCAACGCACCATAACAACTAGAAACAAAAATTGATTGGATCACTTCATTTTAAAACTAAATAAAACTAAAATTGCTGCATCTATATACGTTATAAATACAACTATTACTGACCACCATGATTTTTCTAAAACTATCCAATATAAAAGATGTAATTAGTTCCCCTAAAATAAGGACCTCTATCAACCTTCTACAAGTAATCGAATCCTTTAAGGGTTTGGATCTTCATGACATGCTATTACATAATAATCCCCATAATCTTACTGATGTGTTAATTAATAAACTGAGGCAATGTATTTTAACAAACCCGATAACCACAACAATTCCATGTGAAAATCGCATATTAAAACCATGGATTACAATGGGGCATTCGAAATTCGATATGCAGAAAAAACTGAAACGTGACCCAAAAAATGAAATTCTAAAAATAACATATAGACGCTATCGCAATCACTCTAATGCTTTGATTAAAACGTTAAAACAGAATTACGACAGAGATCAACTAATTAAAAATAAAACGAATCCTAGGTTACTCTGCTAATCTATAAATGACAGCATGCATCGTATAGTAAATAAATTAAATAATATAGAACTTCTTAACTGTAAATCAACCTCTAAAGAATCTGTAAATTACAAAAATGCCTATTTTGCTATTATTGGCAAATCCCTAGCTGATAATATTTTAATGCGTCAAACAAATCGGGATACACTTTCCGATAATTCTAGTGATTTACCCACCTACTTCCTTTGTGTTATTAGAAACTAACCCGGATGAGATCTACGAAATTTTAATGGGATTAAAATCGGACAGTGCTGTGGGCTGGGATGGTATACAAACGAAATTTCTGAAACATGTTGGCAAAGAAATAGCCCCCGTTATTGCTCACTTAGCTAACGTTTGTATAAGACAGGGTATCTTTCCAACTGCCCTCAAATATGCTATTGTCATTCCAATACATAAGGGTGGAGACAGAGACGAAACCAGCAACTATAGACCTATAGCATTCCTTCCAGTTCTTCCAGTCCTTTACGTGGTAGAGCCATGCTGCAGCTATATTAGTAGTATAGTTGTAGTACGAATGGGTCGGCTCGACCGGGGAAGGACCACGCTCTCACAATACCAGCGTAAAATAGCAGCTTAACACTGCTGTGTTTCGTATGGTGAGTGTAGAGAACCGAGACCCTTTTACTGGAAAAGAGGCATTCCATCTTAGTCCTCACGGGTGACAACGCATCTGCATTTTGATTCTTTATTGAAGATAGATGTAGATGTCATGGGTCACAGTCACTACCATCAGGTGGACTGTGTGCTCGTTTGTCACCCTATCCTATAAAAAATACAAACAACAGATTAAAGAGTCCCAAACAAATATCAACTATTATCTAACTCCCAATTTGGCTCTAGGCGAGGGATATCAACAGAAGACACTGTTATGCGCAGATTGGAAACGGTGGGTGTCAGGGGTACTTCCCTAGCTTTGCTGTGTGATTATTTGCGTGATCGTAAACAGAGTTGTAGAGCTGGTGACTGTATCACTAGCAGACACAACATAATATGGTGTCCCCCAGGGGAGTGTGTTGGGACCAACGCTCTTATTAATTTACATTAATAACCTTTGTAACTTGGATGTTCTTAATGGTAAATTATTTTCATATGCAGACGACACCGCTGTAGCTTTCTCTGGTTCAACATGGGACGAAGTACATGGCTTTGCTCAGGAAGGTCTATCACGAATAGCTCGTTGGTTAGACAAAAAATTATTGACTCTAAACGTCTCTAAGACCAATTATATATGTTTCACAAATTATAACAGTACTCAGCCAAATTCAGACTTCCAAATAAAAATTCACTCATGTAACAATATCACCAACCAAAATGGCTCATGTGATAGCATAGATAAAATATCTAAAACCAAGTATCTTGGAGTAATGGTTGACATGCGCCTTGCTTGGAATGCCCACATTAACCTACTGATTGGCAGAATTGCAAACTTTAGATTTTAAGACTTTAAGTCACGTTGCCGACGCAGATTTAATTAAATAAATATGTATATCGCTAGCCCAATCTATTCTTAATTACTGTATCACAGTCTAGGGTGGCGCTACCAAAACCAAATTCTAGAACTAGCTCTTTGCTTAAAGTGATTTATTTTGAACCTTATAGGTTTCCAACCGGCGTTTGCTGGGACAAACTGACTTTTGTCACAGCAAACGCCAATCTGACGGTGCGCACAATTCTCGGCCTATTATTGCCCGACCTGAAGCTTATCAGTCTGCCGATAAGGGCCCTTGCCTTTGTGATACGGTCCTCGAACCTTTTTCTCCAAGCTGTGATAGCACTACTATACGGCAAACTGCCAAAGCAGCGCCAAAGCGTATAGCGTCCGTATCCCAAAGGTCCCGAAGTAGTTTCAAAGTAGGTTGCCAGCATTGTGTTCAGGACCTTCACGAAATCCTGATTACGCTTACTTAGGGGTATGCGCGGGAGTTGCGGTCGATTTTCGAGAGGCATACAGTGCGTTTCCACAATCACCTCCTCCAATTTACTCCTCATCTGCTCTAGTTCATGGATGACCATTTCATCATCGTCTGAATCAACCAGAGCAGGAAGATCCATGGCGGCTTTTACATGTGGATGCTGATCTGTGGCTTTGAGCTTATAGTCGCTTCATTCGAAGAGGGAATAGCCTCATGCCGTAGTCATTTGAGTTCGGCATCATCAAATATTTTTGAGCGCATGATATACCAAACTCGGTCTGCCGGGTTTTGCTCTGTGACAGCAACAGACGGCTCCAGCTCAGCAAAAAAGCAATACATCCGAGTCCTGTACGCTTTCTTCGATTATCTATTCTTATTTTGTTTCTTTGATCATTTATTATATGGGCGTCAATTAACAGGAGACGCCCAGGTCCTGCACCGTTTCATGGTCCGGCCGTAAGCACAAACGGGCCTTTTCATCCTCAAATATGCCGAGGCACTGCGCTCACACCTCTTGGCAAAGCGCTGACTGACTGCGCGAACGTAGCAGTTTTATCATTTAACGGTTACATCAGCGGGCGATGCGGCCGTCACTTCACTACGCCTTTATTATTATTATAATTATTATTTAATAGTTGGTACACTTTATTATCTATTACATCAGGACGTCAAACCCCGCAGTAACCCCACTTCCCGTGAACATTAGTGCTGTTAAGCGTTCAAAACGTTGTGAATTAAAAATGTAAAAGTCAATTTTTTTTCACTGGCCCAAAAGTAAAAAGTCTACTCTATTGATTATTTTCAAAACAAGTAATATTTTTCACTAAAAATGCCCAGTCACATTCACCACTAGGGAAATCACTTGATGCATAAGATATATAAGTTGGTGCTGTCGGCTTTTGATTTTTCAATCCCGTTAGGTAATGTAATACTCGTATTGTGCTTAATTTTGTATTTTCTTTTTTATATTATCCTATAAAAAATACACGTTATTTCACTGACAGATGCTTGATTATTATTATTGCAGGAAAAGGCAAGCGGCTTGTAATTATACATATCGGCAGTATTAATGGAGTTGTAGAAGGAGGATTGAAATATTTTGAATCTAATAAAACCGGTGACTACTACCAAGATCTTTGAAAATTGGTTCCAAGACGTTTTACCTAAATTGGATGAGAATGCAGTTATTGTTTTAGATAATGGATTGTATCAGTCTCGAAAAATTGACAAAGTACCTACAATTTCATCTCGCAAATAAGACATTATTGATTGGCTGTGGTCGAAAAATATTACTTGTGACGAATTAAAGTTAAAAGATTGAATTATATTATTATTATTATCAAAATTAAATTAAGTTAAAGTTGCAACTTTTGGATTTATTTAAGCAAAACAAAGATCGCTTTGAAAAATTTGTCAGCAAATCGTCGCGTCATACGTTTGCCACCGTATCACTGTGAGCTCAACCCAATAGAGCTTGTTTGGGCTCAAGTGAAGGGCTGCAAATGGCAGCAAACAACATTTATAAAATTGATAACTCTTTTACTACAAGGAGTAGTTAAAGTGAATAGCCAAAATGGTTGTCATGTGTCAATCATGTGATAAAAAAGATCGAAACAAAAAGGTACGAAGTCGACAATAATGTAGAAAATATGTTAGAGCAGTTTATTATTCACGTGTCTGCAGAAAGTTCATCACAAGGAAGTGATGACGATAGTTTTAAGAATATAAGAATTATATAATAATTATTTTATTTATATATATATATATATATACAGTAAAACAATGTTGGATATATACTATATCCAATAATGTTTTATTGTTATTATTTATACTATATCCAATAATGTTTTATTGTTATTTATATATAAAAATAATATAATTTATTCTTTTTTTGTTTTTTTATTTTTTTTTATTTTAAAAAACGTTAACTCCACACTAGGATTTTCTCCTGTATCGTGGGGGCAGTTTACACACATAAATTTCACAAGGACAAACATCCAGACCCGGAACAATTTATTCGTGACCATACATATGCTTGTTCCGTTGGATTCGAACCTGACCCTCAGCGCCGCAACTCATTGCTAAGCCACTACGCCACGGAGCCATTTCTCTACAGTAAATTTTAGAAGTATTCAATATGAACGGGCCTTTACAATTTCAAAACAAGAACAAAGGCGTTGACTCCACCCCTAACAATGACCCATCTCACTTTGTCAATATCGGAAATGTGCGAGAGACATACTCAGTACTCGTTTGCTAAAAAAACAGACTATAGTAATAATAAATATACTAATCTTAGTCCTCAAAGGTAACAACGCACCTGCATGTTGGTTCTTATTCGAAGACAAATTTAGCCCATAGGCCACAGCATTCACTTACTTTCATGTGGACGTATGATCGGTTGTCACCTTAAAGTAAAAGTTACAGCCCATATACGTCCCACTGCTGGGCACAGACCTTCTCTCATTTCTGAGAGGGTTTTAGTGCAAGGAAATGTCCGCCGCGCTGCCCCAATGCGTATTGGCGGACTTCACATATCTTCGATATATTTTTTTTTCTTATTTCTCAAGCATGCAGGTTTCCTCACGATGTTTTCCTGCACCGCCGATTACTTGGTAAATCAAAACTTAAAATTGCAATTAACAATTTCATGTGTGACGGCGGGGATCGAACCTGAGTGGCTCGCGTATTGTGAAATTTACAGCGAGCGTTTAGCCCCTGAGCTACCACGGCTCTTACTTCAATTAAAAAAACTAAAAAATGCTAATTGTGTCTTTGAAATTCCTAAGCCCGTACTTAAGATAAATATAGACCAGAGAAATATACTGTATAACATCCAAATTTCACCTATACTAGTAGTCATCGGTAAAACTACGCTCGAAATTTTTGAAGAGTTTGTCTACCTTAAACAGAATGTTCGACTAGGTTAGTCTAACTTGGTTTCATAAATTACGACGGGATAGGAAACCACTCCACCCAAGTTCGGGCGACAAAGGCAAATTGAAATAGGAGATGGGCGGTAGCATCTTACTGATAAAAGCTGTATAAATAAAAACTGCGGTAACCAAGCCGCTTACCAAGCGTAGCAACTTTGGCAAATATCCCAAAGGCAAATAAGTCAAACTATGGGGGAGGCCTTTCTTCAGTAGTGAACTTTTGAAAGGCTATAATGACAACGGTATGTTAAGCGACATCTTCGTAAATTGTGAACCGATTTTAATGATTCTTATTAGACAATTCCAGAGTGATTTGTTTTTAGTTTTTAGGGACCTTGAGCTTGTGATATGATTCTTATTCTTCTCAAAAGATCATTAAAATTTTTAATAATAAGTCCTGGTTACTTGAAAATTTAATAAATTAAATAAAAGGGGTTAAAAATTTAACTTTTCATAAACGTTAAAATAGACTTCAATAAACTAAGCCAATTAAATAATTTCAAGTTTATAGAGCTTCTGAAGTCGCAGCTTTAATTCTTCTATATAATACAACTAAAGATCGACTTCGGAAGCTATTATGTGCAAATTATTTTATTCTTTTTAATTCTTTGAAGGTGGCTTTTACTTTTTATTAAAAGTTTTATTTAATCACCTCAATTCTTTTCAAGTGCTCGTAGGATGCCTTACTTGCAAGGCGTTATACCTACGTTGTTAATTTAACGAGGGTATCTGCAGAGGAAAGCACTTTAGACCGAGGCAGGTATTAAATTTACAAACTAAACGACTTTAGAAAGAAAAGACGACAAAAATATAGAAATATAAAAAAACTAATTACCAAGCCTTTTTTTGATTGCAAAAATAAATAATATCCTCTAATATCCTCTAGGCTGAATTTCAGTCGGAAAGGAGAAAGGAAGAGAGAGATTAAAATAGAAATAAAATTACTTTTGTAATACTTGTTGGATTGCAGTAATAAAGATAAGGTGGTGCTGTAATCACAATACTTGCAATCCGTTAAGAGTTTTATTTAAAAACTTTTATCTGTGATTTGTATCGGCAGTCAAAGCGAGATTCGGAGACAGTTCACTATTAGCTCATAAAGCTAGTCTAAAATAGCAGCTTAACATTGTCCTGTTTCGTATAGTGAATGTAGAAAACCGGAGACCGTTTTCACTGGAGAAAAGGCATTCTATCTT
This sequence comes from Parnassius orleans, assembly GCA_029286625.1. NCBI lineage: Eukaryota > Metazoa > Arthropoda > Insecta > Lepidoptera > Papilionidae > Parnassius > Parnassius orleans. The sequence continues at coordinate 250,004 of JAGSMP010000692.1, forward strand.
AGTCCTCAGGGTTGATCGGGGATAGATATAGACGTCTACAGACCATATTATACACACACCATCAGGTGGACTGTGTGTTCGTTTCTCATTTAAATGGGATTCGGTTACCCAGCGACCGGGAAAGCCAAAAATTTATAATTGGTGCAGGTCCATCCCTTAAAAAACAGAATTATGTTATCCTATCGGAGTGCAACTTATTGCGCCACCTAGCGGAAAAGGCACAACAACGTCTGCCTCTAGCCATCAACAACGGCCAGCTAGTAATCAATGTGAATTTGTTGAAATAGGAACCAGATTCGTCGTCACACATTTTAATTTCCTGTTTTTTTTTGTCAAATAAATTCATTTCCTTTCTCTTCTTCATTTTTTCTCTTCACACCATATTAATGATTATAAAAATGCGAAAATATCGTATAAATTCAAGAAACAAGATTCAAGAAATATGCTGGCATTATCATATTGTTTGCTGCACCAATGCGCACATGGTACTTAGACCGAATAAATAATTGATTTATAAAAAAAAATATGTTTACTTGTGGCCCGATTGTATTATCACAATATAACGCAACAAATATATAGTTGCAAATATAATCAATTATGCTCAAAGTAATAAAATTTTAAAACAAATTATCAACAATTTTTTTATGAGAACGAAGTCGCGGGCACAGCTAGTTATAAAAAAATAACACAACAAAGTGACATGCCCGGCTCGCTTTATTCGGTTTCAAATGGAATCACTCGCTCCGGCTATTGTTGCAACAATTTACCGCACAAAGCCGCTTTTGCCACTTAAACGCTGCTGCGGGAACTGAAAGTGCATTGTGTGTGTACTTTTTTCCAATGGTATGTTAGTAGCCTAGGCATGAAGTATAATATCACATTCTTTATCTTTTAATACTACTTACAGTAGTAGACAAGACAAGAAGAAATTATAGCGTAGTAGGGTTTTCTACAAGGAAAACGGAAACCACCTTTGCGAAACATCAATATTATAAATAATCAGAACACTTGTATTATAATCATATTAATAAAATATTGCAAATATATCCATTAAAGACATTACTTTCTCAAAGGCTAACTACTATGTACTAGTTTGATCAATAAGTTTTCGAAATAGGACACTTATCAATGAGTTATAGGAATGCGTTCTATTTTTTTCTTGAATTTTAAATTCGCAAGCAGCCAAGGACAGAAAAAACCAAATTAAAAACTATACCCAATTTATTCAACCTCAATTTATGCCGGAATTTGATTCGTATGAAAAATGGAAACACTTGAACTTCGTGTGGTTATTAAATATTTCTGCCTGCGAATTTTTTCTGCGAAAAGTATTTTTGGAGAACAGCAGTCTACTTTGGCAGATATTGCTCCATCTTATTCTACAGTGGCATACTGGTGCACTGAGTTTAACCGCCTGCAATGACGACACTCGTACCGGGTTGCCAATAACAACGGCCGTTACGCAAGAAAACGTTAAAAAGTAGAAGAAATTTTAAGCTAAAAGCTTTCATTTGGGGCAATTCAGTTTATTTTCAGTTTATTAAAGTTCAAAAAGGTGGCCGCGCGCCGGTTTCCTCGAATGTTAACAGACGCCCAAAAGCAAAGTTTAATAAAACTAGTTTTACGGATTTTATCGCGTATATTCGCGTATCGCGTATATACGCGATAAATCCGTAAAACAATTTATTAAATAATGATGTTCGCGTAAATATGAAATCATTAAAACAAGAGTTGCCATTTTGAAGCTATATTCTTCTGTCTTCTGGAATGCGGAAGGTATAATAATTATCAACTATTTAAGTAAAGGAGAGACAATAACCGGAGATTATTAAGCATCATTAATCAAATTTATTTAATTTTTATTAATCAAAAACTACGCGAAGAACTAAATAATAAATGTCGTGGAAATTTGCATGCTGGAGCGAAAAGCACTTACCCCTGGCACCCCCTGGCTGGTACCCCCTGGCTGGCAACCTGGCTGGCACCCCCTGGCTGACACCCCTGCCCATCGATCTGATGTTGGAGGCACTTTCATCCAAACTGGTGGGTTTTAGTTAATGCAGCACCCACCATATTCTCTGAACCTAGCTCCGAGTGATTTTCAAGACGGGATGTGTGCTGTAGAGGCCTTTTTCGAGTCCCAGGATCAAGTCTTTTTTATCAAGGGAGTTAACTAACTTGCAAAATGCTATTGAAGGTGTATTGGCTTAAAATACGATTACGTTGAAAAATAAATGCAATTTACATATACTTACCATCTGGATGCTCCACCACTGTGCATTTTACTAGGAGTTTTCTTCCTCGTACAACTTCTCTGTGGAATTGTTTACTACCGGCAATTTTTCCGGACCGATACGACTTAGGCGGTAGTCACTTACCATCAGGTGAGCCGCATGCTCGTTTGCCCCCTCTTCTATAAAAAATATCTTAGAGTTTTATTGCGTTTAAAAAACTTATTGATCAACCTAGTAGGTACTCTAACTGTAAGATATTAAAGACAGTAAGATAAAGACACACGCGCGCACACGCACAGACAGACAGACAAAATTTTAAAAATAGTTCATGTTTTAATGGTATGCAAATAACCTCCTTACCTCATTAAAAGGTACCAGACAGACACTTCACACATCCATCCAATACAACCTATAAAATTACAACCTATAAAATTCCACTGCTGAATATAGCCCTCCCCCATAGATTATTTCATAGGGGAGGGGGGGGGGGATTTGGCCATAGTTGCATAGTTGGCAACCGCAGTTTTTTAATATTTTGAGTTGTTATCAGGAAGATGCTGCTGCCCATCACCCGTTTCAATTTCCTCTGTCGGCTCTTATAAAACCCACGTGACGATATGTGGTAGTGGATATTCTTACACCGCCACTACATGGTATAAATAATTTCTTATTTTAACATAAATGCGATTTTTTTTCGGAACCGCTGTAGACATAGATCAAAGACATATTGCGAACAGTTATATCTGCAATCTATTTTAGAAGCTCATGTCCGTCAGACTATGTAGCTATGTAGACAAAGGAACTGTGACTGGCAGGTTTTGCGGTTGGAAAGCTTTAATCCGTGTTCAATCTACTGACTAAGATAAGTTTGAAATAGCTATTATAATATCTGCTATAATGCTAGAATGTGAATAAAACTAATTCTAAGGATTTTGTCTCGTTTAAATTAACTTTTTTTTTTAAACCCGACGTTTCGGGTACTGTACAGTACCACGGGGCAGACTGAGATGTTTGAATTTGACGTCTCGTTGTTAAAGCTCGGCTATCTTCAGTTTTCGAATATTAATTTTAGTTCGATCTACGGCGAATGAGCTTACAATATCTTGAAGTTATTTTTGTTTTACTGTTTCAGTTATAGTTATATTTTGTTACTAGAAAACTACTTAGTACTATAGTCTTTGCGTTATAGCATGGTGCGGGTGACAGTCTAGAGATGGAACAATGTTAAATCGATTTAAAAAAGGCGATTAACGATACTCAAAGCAAAGCAAAAATTATCGATTAGCTATCGATATAAAAATTAAAACCGAAACATATATTTCTTTATAAACTAAAATTAAGTTAAAGTTTAATAAAAATTATGACATAATAGTTACATAATAGCTGTTCCCGGACCTCGCCCGCTTGGTATTTATTACGATTGGATTTCATGGGTTTTAATTTTTTTTGAGATCCTTATTCTTTCTAAAATAAAAGTAGCCTGTTCTATTCCTTATAACATCAGCTATCTGCCAGTGCCAGCTATAAGCCTGAACAAACAGACAGACAGACAAACACTTTAATAATTTTATACTTTCATGCTTTTTTTTTCTTTTTTTTTCATGTTTATAAATAACACCTTTACTAAATACAGTAAGGCTGTTATTTTGATATCATAAACAGACACCACAATGTATAGATTATACTATGTATTAATTTGAAAATAAAAATTATCTTCTATTTCATGTTGATTGCAACATTCATACTGACATTTAAACAAATAAAATGGCTGCCAGCATCTGTAATTTTCAGTACGGCGTTGAATGTACCGGCAGCTTTTCAAGGTACGAGTACTAGCGCCTTTTGCAATATGTGTATTAGTGTTGCCAAGTCCAATAGGCCAAATATCGGGACGGAAGGTAAAAATAATCGAGAATTTGGTTTACAAATCTAATGAAATAAAAATAAAAAATAGCCATTTTGGCCGCCATGAGTTATGATAAAGTCTTTTGACATACTGCAATTTGCTTTATATTTTTTTTTGCCTGAGGTTGACCAACGAATAATTTATCGTCCATGCATCGGAAACACTGCATATTCGTCTATGTGCATTTTTTTTCCGTAAATCAGAATTTGTTGAACGATTAGTTCCAATTCAAATACATATTTACGTGATTTTTATATATTCGATTTATTTCTAAACCAATTTTTGATAGTCTGTGGTTGTTCGTTATGGAATTTTTTGTTAGTAAGTGGGCAGTACCCATACATGAAGTACGAAATTATCTGTATGATAGATTATCTAAAAAAATACGAAACTTCATAGGCGTGAGCTGTCACCCGCAACATGCTATAACGCAAAGACTATAGTTGGCAGGTACTACTATACTATCGTGCGGGCGATTAAATTATAAAGAGTCCCTCAGAGAAGAATTTAAAGAAATAAACATATTACACGATATATTTATGACAATGTAATATATGGACATAAAAACCTGAATAGCTTTGATAAGAATGAAGATGTTCATACTTTAAACACTAGGAACAAACATAAGCTTACAATGGCAATTACTAGACTTCACAGAATTAGTAATTAATTTATAGGACAATGTATACGGTTTTCAAACAAAATCCCAGAAAATGTTCCAAGTTTGTCAATAAACAAGTTTAAAAGTTTTATTAAAGAAAAATTGTGCAAAAAGGGTATGTATAATGTCAAGGAATGTATAAAACATGAACGAAAATAACCCTTGGAATTGGGTTGATCGCCACCATGCTGATTCTATTAAAATTTATTTAAACATTTTACAAAATGTAAAAAAAAATCTCTCTGAGTTTCTTGCTGGTTATTCCTAGGACAGGGGTATTTTCCGAACCATTGTTAAATAAAAATGCTTTCAATAAGTTTTATGTAATAATCTATATTGTAACATGAGCAAGCTCATTCTGTGTAGATCGGATTTAAAAAAAAATTCAAAAGCTGAAGGTAACCCGGGTTAACTATGACATCAAAATACGTTGTAAAGCCACGATGCACTTATATTATGGTTGTGGCACGAATGGGTCGGCTCGACCTTGGAAGGACCACGCTCTCACAGAATAAGAGCGTGAAATAGCAGCTTAGTGCTGCTATGGTGAGTGTAGAGAACCGGGTACCCTTTTACTGGAAACGAGGCATTACATCTTAGTTTACAGGGATGACAACGTATCTGCATTTTCATTTTCAATCGAGGATAAATATAGATGTTTATGGGCCACAGCACCCATTTGCCATCAGGTGGGCTATGTGCTCGTTGTCACCCTTATTCTATAAAAAAATTCTCAGTGAACGCACGTCACATCTGAACCCGGCATACACCTCTGTCTTTCTGTAACCATGGGTGCTGTAGCGTCCGAAACGTCAGAAATAAAAAGTAAGGAAAAATTAGTCAAATTAAATGCGATAAAATAAGGTACATTCAATGTGTAGTATACGTGTAAATATAAGATATCAATTATTTTCTTTACTTCCATTCCATTATACCTATCCATTATATCATAATATCTAACTCACACACATGCACACACATGCACATACGCGTTCATCTTCTTATACACTATTCTAGCAAGGAAGGATTTTTTCCATACTGTTTCTTTAAATATGTTGTAAGCAAGCTATTTTTATCTTAGGAAAATTGAATATTAAGAATTAAGTCTTCTTTATCTAATTTTTGACTTATCGATATATTAACTTAATTTAAAAAAAAAAACTCAGTATAATTTTACTTGCGATTGTTGTCACTTGGTGAAACTCCAGCTTCATTTTTGTGATTTAGGTAAACACGCGAAACTGGCCGGTTTTATAATTAGTATAATAATCATTTAAAATAAATATTCTGAAACTAGTACAAGTGTTTATCCAAATGACAAAAAATACTCTGTCCTAATTTAAAAATATATTCGTGAGTGTTAATGACATTAAGTGACCTTATTCCTATTTCGTCGAGGACGAAAGATACAAGTCATCAGCAGACCGACACGCCCGACAAGACTATTAAGCGGGGAACTTCGGATTGCGACAGAGGGAGGGTTGGACTGTTCGCCGCTATCTGACGGAATGATAGATGAGAGATAAATTCCCTGCATAGACTATTGCTTTAATTCTTTTTAAGATTTAGTAAGAAGCAATTAATATTCACACACACAGTTTGTAAATACTAGGAACAAGGACAAGCTACTTATACCAGTTACTTGATTCCAGAGTCAGTCACTTCATGGGGTAATAAAATACGTTTTTACAACAAAGCTCCAGAAAATATGCAGGACCTATCTATCAAAAGTTAAAAAAAATTATTATGCAAAAATAGTTTAGCCCATTCTCTGCCACATATGGTACATTGCTATTATCTTACTATTGTGTCTGAAACCAGGTAGTGAATGTTTTAATAGGGCTATCCTATACTACTAAAACATACGTGATTGATAAAAATCCCTAGGAAATGAGGTGATCGCATGCTGTTTTTTTATACTTAGTTTGGCAGGTTTATTGCTGACACCAAGGAAACTATTGATTGCAATTTTAAATGCTAATTTACTACATACTCGGCGGTGAAGGAAAACATCGCGAGAAAACCTGCATGCTTGAGGAATGAGAATATTTTAAGGACATCTGAAGTCCACCAATAACGCACTAGAGCCGTGCGGCGTACTACTTGCTTCACAACCATCTCAGAAATGAGAAGAGGCCTGTAACCAGCAGTGGGACGTAAATGACCTGTAACATATTTTTTACGCAGCGGGACGTATATGACCTTTAAATTATTTTTTACGCAGCAGTAAGTATATGACATGTAACTTTTTTTTCTCTTTTATTTCCACTTACGCCCCAATGACTAATACCCGATATCCTATATTCATGAAACGTTTCGTCCTCCTTAACGATCCCCTTACTATTACATACGAGGTGCATGTATTATTATAAACTATTCATTCAGCATCATAGGATGACTTAAAATGGAAAACCTTTATACGGTTCATAAAAAGCAGAGTTGGTTTTTTGTTTAACAGCACGTGTAGGTAGTGATGCATGGACAACAGGGTCTACTGCACCCACCACAACATGGTCACCACCACCACCTATTTCTGGTTATAACATATTTTTCCGCAACATATTTTTGTTTAAGTACAAAGTCCTAATTGAACAGAAAATCTGAAGGGATATAAGAGAGGTTAAGTTTAGGATAGATAACTTAATCCGCAACTGTGTTTCATTATAATAATATTTTGTAACCTAAAACTAGATATTAAACGTGGTAGAGTCACTATATAGCTGGTTTATGGCTGCAGTACAAATGGGTCGGCTTGACCGGGGTGGGACCACGCTCTCACAGAATACCAGCGTGAAATAGCAGCTTAATGCTGCTGTGTTTTATATGGTGAGTGTAGAGAACTGGAGACTCTATCTTAGTCCTCATGGGTGACAACGAATCTACATTTTGATTTTAAATGAATAGATATAAGATGTCTATGGGTCACAGTATCCTTTTACCAACAGGTGGAATGTGTGCTCGTTTGTCATCTTTAGTCTATATACACATGCAAAATTAACAATTTTATGGGTGCCGGTGGAGAAAGAACCTGGGTTGCAGCATACTGTGAAATTTTACGGCAAACTCTACTACGACTAGCCCCTGAGCTTGTTTTGAGTATTTGTATGGCCTACAAATAATTCCTCTTTCTTAATCATTCCGTAAACTTCATCAGCATGAACAAGGAAGGATCCATCCCGATGTAGGGAGGATTTACCTTAATCGTCACGCTTGGCGCAGGATTGACTATCGCAGTACCAGACGTGAGCACCTTAGAAGCTGCTGCCCGTCGGCGGTCTGGATATTTTAAATCTGAAGTAAACGAGGTGGCTATACCGCCATCTGTCGGAAGCCATTAGATTTTTCTGGTAAACCCATAGTCGCTTCTTACGAAACCCACGGAACAAAATGTGATGATGAATTCTCTTACGCCGCACTTACACGACATCTTTAACCATATATACTACCTACAAAAAGATACAGGTCATAACGTATGTATGTATAACACTAGTTCTGTGTGGGATTCGAAACAGCGATTATATAACATAGAAGAATGTCATCATTATCATTTGAATTTAATTTCTTTAACATTCTTTCACTCCAAAAATTTATGTGAGA